>JAHWFP010047357.1:11636-35723 GCA_023313725.1 Lithobius niger | reverse complement strand
ATTTTTAGTGTAATAAAACCTAAACTTTAAATCTGAGTATTTTTTCCGTTGGTTGTACAGCATTTTACTGTCAAAATAAATTGCAGAGTGAGCTTGCCGTATTAATATACTATATACCAGGTGTCCCAAAAGTCAGGGGTCACCCGGGTGATATACCAGAGATTTTTATCTTTGTTCATGTTGATGGCACCATCAGCATGAACAAAGATAAATATCCACAGTATATCAGGATGACCATCTGGTATATCACTCAGGTATATCACCCAGGTGGTGACCCTTGACTTTTGGGACACCCGGTATAAAGTCCATTTTTTTTCAACTTAGATTGTTTACTGATAGAAATACATTAAGAATATATTGTCTGTAATAATTTGTGTGCATATACAGTTCTCACATATGCAGTTCAATGTAAAATACGCATATAGTGTCCGGTGGTTGAGTTGCGCTCTTCTGTGTTCAATATTAAATATTCGGCATATATGTATATCAATGGTTCTCTTGGTCCCCTACAGCATGTCCAACCTATGGTTCTTCCGAACTCACCAGCTGAAGTTGAGGCCGCCCACTCTGCGAACAGCAAGCAGTATGGACAGGCCACGTAGGCCCCCGCCCCTCAACCCCAGCAGGCTGTTCGAGGGACCCCACATCCCCCCTGCCGACAGTCTCGACCACATTGCTCAACATATCCCAAGGTGGCTAATTACAATTATCTTATATTTAATCTGACTTGGAGGCCGTACTTCTTATTTTTTCATTTCGGTTAATTTAAATTTTTCAGGTTGCCTGTTTAAGAAACATCTCCTCTCTTACCCCCTGTTCTGCATGGTGTCATTTAAACAGTGGACATCATTCAAACAACATTTTATTGCAATATTTTTCAGTCACCCCTTTACGTATCGTGTTACTGTGTTGTTGTACAATGAATTTGAATTAACATAAATTATTTACTGAGATTAAGAATGTCTGCCTAAAAGTTAATTTTCGTCGTATCTTTTGATGCAATCCTCTCCCAATCTTAGCTGAGCAATTATTTGGAAACTTTATTTTTCACGCTTTAATTTTCATAATATCCTCTTTCGATGCAATCCTTTCCCAATATAGAGCAGTGACTCGCCGTAGTATTATTGTATATAACTCTATGCTGGAGCCTAATAGGTTAGCTGCAAGGGGCACTGCAGAGAGAAACAGAAGGGCGTCATACTGAAGCCGATGCTGTTAAGAGTGATTTCTTAGACCTAAAACGCGCGATTTTTGTTGTTGGGGAAAACAACGTTATTTTAAGCCTAAGAAATCCGCTCTGCCGTTGTTTTTCCCTCCATTTTTATGTAGTGCACCTTGTAGTTATGCCCTCCAAAACCCATACTGGTGCTAGTCTGGTGCCAATATGGCGGCAAATGTCACTGCTCTATTCAATCCTATTTCAACTATGATTTCGGGATTTAAAGTAACTAAAAAACAAAAGAATGGTTAATGGTGATAAGGGTAGTTCTGCACGCTAATTACTTTCACTTTATTTGATGATTCAAGACGCCAAAAGTTGGTATTGCATGACATATTAGTTTATATAAAATATAATAAACAAAAATTAACATAGGCTATAGGAGATCTAGTTGTCCACAACAAATTCATTCAATAAAATATTTTGTCCATATTTGGCTTGTAATGTCAACTCTTACGGCAGCCCATAACCCTAATTTTAAATCACGGAAGGACAGGTTTGTAATATCAATTCAAACGTGATACTTTCTTTTAATACTCGCGAAAATGATGGGTCCACTACTAGCGAGACCAGACTCACAAAAGGCATGCACCAACCAAGTTTTAATTTTCAGTGCTGATTGAAATCATTTGTGCGCCTTCTTCACCTAAGACAAATAAAATGTAAAAGACGCAGGAACCAGCCTTTGACCAAATCAGACGTTGGCATTGTGACGTCACCTTCCAACATGGCCGCATCCAGATAATTTTTTCAAGGGACTGGTCCCTGCGATTTGTATGTCTTATTTGTCTTAGGGGAATAAGGCGCACATATGATTGTGATGAGCGCTGCAAATTAAAACTTGGTTGGTGTTAAAAATTTAAAAAATTACAATTTTGTCAGTAAGAGGCTGGTAAGCATTAGACCTTTACTACCCGGTGGTCAGCAATAAATATATTTTATCGAAAAACTGTAAATCCTCCTACAAAGACCCAGTGGTAGTATGGTATACGTTTCTTGCTTTGCTTTATGTTGAAAATTATTTTTTGATTTAGTAACAAGACAGCATATTCGCAGCAGAGAGCATTTTTGGTTATCCTCTACCATAAATCTACGAAATATAATAAAAAATTCAAAAGCAGCAAAAGACAAAATGCCAAACTTCACAAGAAAATTGTGCTCTTAAATTTCCATAACAATATTATAAGAGCAAAGAAAACCTGCTACAACCGTTCATACACACGTTCTGTCCGAATAGATTGGAACTAAGCTAACCACTGGGTAGTAAGGGTCTAATGCTTACCAGCCTCTTACTGACAAAATTTTACACCTAGACCCTAACTGTCAAAGCTTGTCCGTGTTCCTTTTAGGTTTTGGCTTTTAGACCATTACTCTAAACATTTAACGTTCCATTTTTGTTTATTAATAAATTAAGGGCTAGACAAAACTAGATAGCGGTAAATGGCTATAGATGCTGCTGCCGGTCATTTGGTGGCAATCCCCCCTTAAATACTCGAGTTCGCTTTCCGTAAAAGTTAGTCCACACTTTTCCGCAGAAACGAATTAAATTTTCCATCCACACTCCATTATTCGAAGTTATTGCGCGGATGATAATCCTCGACTCAAATCTCTCTTGTTGCAAAATTATTTCACTCAAGATACCATTAGTTCATTTCATGACTATACACTCGCTTTGCTAGATATTTCTGAAGTGGTTTAGGAATTATGCGCCAATGGACGTAACTAGACTACACGATTCGGAACATCTGGATATCATGACCAACTGTTTATGGCTCCATTCCTAAAGACACATTGCATATATCTTAACATTTAATGCTTGGAGTGCTTGAACTTTGTGCGAGTACCAGAAGACTAGAATAGTCTGCTGCACGGATGACTTTGAAATTTATTACGATATCGCCGCAGCCGCAATACACAAGTAATTTTATGGGCAAAAAAATTACCAACGAAAAAAAAATTAAAATTCTCAACTCTCTGCCTGGTGAAGTTTTGGCCAACCCAACTTCTGTAATCTAATGTACAATAACAATATGAAAAAAAAACACCAATAGTTTTTTCCTTTTTTTTTTTCATCATGCGTACGATTAAGGCAGAACGTTTTAGAGTTTGATGAGGAGTTATTGGCAAGTTGGTTGACTAAGAAAGATCCTTGAAAAGAATTTTTTTGGGTCGGAGACAAGTCCTTGAAACGATTTATAAAGTGCTTGAAATTTGCGTGTGTAATCTTGCGCGAACATGCCCGTGCATTACGATTTACGTATAACGTCAAAGATATAATCAGCTGTTATCCATTGGTTTTTTTTTTATGTGCGTACTAGCCAAATCGTTCCCTTCGGTCACTCCACTGGCGTCGATCCATGCTTCCTGTATTTTCTCACGTGCTGATTATTTCGACACAAACTAATTGCGATTATTGCTCACAGTTCATCCGTCACATTCCTTAGCACACCTGCTTTTCAAGACTGCTCATGACGTCATAGTTTTATCAGGAAAATTTTGTTCAGGACTAATAAACTTTGCATGAACAAACTATGACGTAATGAATAAACATCATGAGGATAAAAAAAACCTGGATGCTATTTTTGCAGTTTTTTTCCGCGTATTTGAGGGTCATAAAATCAAGTTACATCAACCAAAATAGGCCTAACGGAAGCGCAATTTAATTGTCTTTCATTTGGACCTACGCCCTTATTTGTAGGTGCCTTGGTTCAAGAGGAGTAGAGGTACACGCACACACGCACACCATATGTTTTTAATGATGTAGACTAGCGGAGTCACTCGCTTCGCTCGCTCATTTCGCGTCGTCTCGTACGCTCGAGGATATTTCTTGCTGCAACTCTTATGCTGCTAACAGGGATTCCAAATCTGCGGAAGCGGTACAGTGTAAGCAATGCCAGTTACACTAAGTTATACTATGATGGTGGTTCTTTTTCTTATGTTGAATTTTTAGTCCCAAAAGAACTCGGTAAGAAAAAAGAAACAAATTACACATTTTTTTAGGAAATCAGCAACAGCTCTTTAAGTTTCTCAGATTTTCAGGTTTTCACTTTCAGCTCGGCATCACGATTTAACTTAAGCGAATTTTAGAAGTTTCGTATTGAAAGAACAAGCAGTGACTGAACGCCACACGATTCCAGACACGTATCTTGTCGGATAAGACCTGCAGCTTGAACTGAGTACCAATTTCACGCTCCCTTCAGGACAAGCCAGAAAATCAATTGCTACGAATGTGCTCCTTGGTTTGGTTTAAAGTCCGTAGTGAGACCAAGACCCGTAGTGGGACAAAAAGTTTTAAATAAATATGAAAACTGTACTTGTGGTGGTTGAAATAAGTGGGGCGCAAATTAAAGCCAGAGGCCACAATCTCTTTTCACATCTCGTGGGGCATTCGTTGAATTTCAATAATTTCGACACAACAATGTTTTGCCTGCCTCTTAAAGGTTCTGTCAGAATCGGCGATAGGCAACCACCATTGTGAGATTGCAAGAAAGACCAACAGAAAGATACGTAAGGTGGTTGCGCATTTGCTTCTGAATAATAGTGAAACATAATCGCTTTATTTTTCACTGAACTTTTTTTCAGTGTATAATCGCTGAACTTTAATTTTTGTCTGAGTCGGTAATCGGCGCCACGTTGGAATTTTTGGTTAATTTAGAGCTTTTAGCTGTGAGATTGCATCGCGCGGTCGCTGCATTAGTTAACCAAATACAGGGTGGTCCGCAAAAGACTGACGAGCCAACCTTTTCTAAGTCCAACTTTTCTAGTCAGCACCCCTCTAAACCAGGAAAGGACAGAAATCTTCCCGTGTCATTAGGTTTGATTTCTGTCCTCTCCTGGTTCTGAGGGGTGCTAACTAGAAAAGTTGGATTTAGAAAATGTTGGGTCGTCAGTTTTTTGTGGACTACCCTGTATAATACTTTGGACGTTAACTGAAAACTAGATTAACAAGATTGCTACCGCGAATAGCAGTGTTCTAGTTTCATTTAACTTACGCACTATTGGTCGGTAGGATTAACTTGGCCAATAGGATAAACCTTGGAGACGTTTCTCAGGTTGAATGATATCACTACCTTCAAAGGCCGACTCTTTTTGGAAGCTTGGCGCCATAAACCAGTTTCTGACAGATTAGAGCTTTTATAGCTGTGAAATTGCGCCGCAAGGTCGCTGCATAGGCGGCAAAAACGCATCCTAAAGCCCTAACAAGACTGGCTGCTCACGGCTGCATGAAATCTCTGGGTGGATTACCAAAGACGTCAAAATTTTGACCTTTTAGGCACGTAATAACGCATCACTTCGCACGAAATTTACTTCTGTCTATACCACGCGCCATGGCTGTTTGCTGTGACGTGTATATCACGTGACTGGGCTAGTCCAATCAGACGGCCAAACAGTCGTTGTTCTCATTCGTCATTGGCTAACTCATGGCGACGTCACGGCAAATAGCCATTGCGCATGGTTTAGTTAGGGCTAGACAGAAGGATGCCGGAAATTGCTTGGAAATTTTTATATCCCTCGTTATGTAAGTTTTGAAGAAGACTGGTGAAAAGTATGTTTGTACTGCACTGTGAAGACACTATACACTGTGGGATACATAAGTCATGAGCGTTTACAACCTCTGCACGAATGTTTGTCAATGCACAGTATTGGTCAATTTTGACAAAAAAAAAAACATGTTCTCGATCGAGCTTCTTTTATGCATTCGTCAAATTGAGATTTTTTCCCCAAAAATGATGGTACTTTTGGGGTATTGTTGGGTCAAAAGTGCTCGTACTTTGAGTGAGTGTTTGCGTGCTAGTAACGCAGTCCAGCATACTTGCGCAAAGTACCACGAGTCGTGTGTGCCTTCTTGTCAACAAAACGCGTCACTTTTAACGCCGGAATGTATCTATCAGTGCTTCGGTCACTTGATTCGTATAGGAAATCTTGTCTTTGTGTACGTCTATACTACATTACGTCTGAATAGATTGTGCTTCTGTCGCGAGGAGCTGTCGCTAGCCCCAGGCACCAAAAAAGCTGAGCTTATTATGAATCATTGTTCATTTTCTAATCTGTTCTTGCTTCGAGTTGATAATACAGGATAGACTTTGCCACTTCAAACGTGATTTTGCTGATTAACAATCTCCCATCCTGCTTGTCTAAATAGCGAGAGAAACATAGCGCAAGTGATTGGGCCGCTGAAAATTAATTAGGTGGTTCTCAGGAGCACACGCATAGTTTTTTGTTCGCGCATGAAACGTTTTTTATCACGCTGTCTAAAAAAAAATAAAATCCGATCACGCATCAGCCCTTTCACCAAACTGTTCCTGGAGTCGATGACCACGTCAGCTCTTTTTTCCATTCACATGATCGCCTCGTAACGATCCTAAGCGCCATTCAAAGGCATGTTAAATCAAAAACTTGGTTCTAAAGACTGACTTTGGCAAAAGTGCAAATTTTGCATGGTGATCCTGGTATTAAAACATTAAACCGTACGTATTGTAGTCCACAACGAAATCTAAGCTATGGGTTCTGTTTTGTTTGGTAAAAAAAAAAAAAAGCCATCACCCGCATCTAAAAAATCATGAATAAACAGTAAAAAAAAAACCTGCTCGCCCGCGTTAATTTTTTTAGTGCCGCTCCCGAGAACCACTTAATTAATTTTTAGCGGCCTTACTAATACCATCCATGGCCTGTAAACTATCCGACCCGACCTACAACAAAATTATGGGGGGTTGACAAAATGGCCGCCACGACTGGCTCATTTCTTCGAGGTCTGTTCGGGAATTGGTCATGCTAATCGCATCTTTGTACTACTGTGAGTTGCGACAACAATTGGCAGCTAGTGGCGGTTATTAAAATATTAATTTTAATTTTTGCGTAGATTTGTGTGACAAATTTGTATTATCTGTAAATGTATTTTTAAATAGTCACTCAGCCGCAGTTAAGTTATTTCTCTGCACTTGGGGAAAAAAAACACGTTCGTGTATCCAGAAAGTGTTGCAAGAGTAGGAACGTTGGTATTTTTGTACTGTCAGTTTCGCCCTCGGCTGACAGAAAGCGGCAACAGAACAAATTAATCGCATCAGTGGCGTTTTCGGCGGCCATATTGTCCAACCCAGTCGCGTGTGCTATTTTTCATCCAAGATCCGGCCTTTACTGTGTACAGCCCTGTATCAACAATGGTAGTTAAACAAACTGCCTGAAGAGGATTGTGGTTTCTTTAACACGCAATCATCTAAGCAGCCGATTCTTGCTCATTATAAATAATTTGGGCCTTTGTGCTTAAATACTTCGTCTTCACAAGTGAATATCGTCCGCTTTTACGCAACGATTTCGCTGGTCTCTTCTTGCATTTAACGGAGTGTGTGGCTTTCGAATTCTTTATAGCTAGTAAACCACGGCAACGATGTAGGTGGTGATCCTCTCCTCTTGGCTGGAGACACGAAATATGAAGTATGCGGCATGATGACACCAATTTATGATATCAACAAAACAATTCCTACGACAGTACAAAATGGCGGAATGATTTCTCAATGACTAGTGTTCGATGATTTGTTTTCGACTCACCAAAACCGAAATGGGCGCCATGTTGGATTTTTAATTCTTGCTGCGAGGTTAATTCTAGCTGAGAGATGCTGTGTTTTCTGCTGTCGTTTGATCGCGTTAGAATTATTCTATGTGCAAAAACATGAAAATTTTGTAAATAGCGGGAAATAACGATAATGGAGATTAGTAATGTTTTAGTTGTATTTTGTTCTTGATCCTTGTTATTTTTTTTATTTATGTATACAGTTCATATTTAATTATTTATGTATTGACACATTCCGTTAGTAGAAACTGGAAACTCCTCGTAAATAAGTAACGACACGATAGCGAGTAGCCTTTGGCGAGTGAAATGGTCTTGTTCCGTAAATGCACCCTTGGGCGATTTTGTTTACAAGCCAAATCGTGTTCAACGTGATTATGCCTTCCCTCCTGCATAGCCAGTTATGCCAGCTAATTGCATACGTTAAAGTGACCTTTCTCGCATCAACTGATTTAAAAGTAAACATTGATTCATACTGAAGGCTTATAGTGATTTCACACGGAATAACGTTTGCGTGCTATGCCATGCCATGCCGCGCCCGCGGATTTCACACGGAATAATGTTTGCGTGCCGTGCCGTCCCATGCCGCGCGCAAGCGAGCCACGATGGCCGCTACGCAACAACCGGCCAGCCCGGGCCAGCACCGGCTGGCGCTGCACGGCACGCTTTAATTATTCCGTCTGAAATCCGAACGCGCGCCGTGCCGCGCTGCTGGAAATGCTAACAAAGCTTCATTGTAGTTAAAAATTTCCTGTTACCGGTTGTGGACAAAACAAGGAGCGGCCAGCCCCCAGCCCGAGACGAATTATTCCGTGTGAAATCACTATTAGGATTTCGCGTTAACTTGCGTCAGTGAAGACTCCTCTCGGTAGAATCCAGGTGTATGCAATTTACTACAGTCGCCGAAACTTGTAACAAGACCTTCTAACCGAGGGATATTAATTGGCAAAAGCAGGATACACCGGATTACTTACGAAAATGGATTACCAACGATTACCACGGATTACCAGTGGATTACCTGTTAATATCAACTCGGATTACCAAGAATTCCAAGCTAAGATTGTGGTATACTTCGTATTACTGGATTGCAAAAAGGAATACTTCGGTTTATTGGGTATCTATACGGAACACATTGGATTTCTGGATTTCAACAAGGAATACTTCAGGTTACTGGATTACTACATGGAATACTTCATATTAACTCTGATTACCATAGATTTTCCGACTTTCCTGCATATTGGTTTACCTCGGAATATCTGGGAATACTGCGGACTCAAGATTACCACAGAATGCCTCTACATTACTAAGATTCCCCGATGGTTACAAGGAATACTGCGTATTATTCGTAAGTTACCAAGCACTTGTACATCGGTTTACCATAGTTGATACCCCCCAAGCTCCTAATGATCTTGCGGACTGCGATATGACACATTTTTCACATTGGCACCCAAATTGATCTCGTCCACCTTGCCAGCATAATGCCTTTACGGTTGAAGTTCTAACGGGAAAACACTGCTCACCTCAACTGTACGTTGAGAAAACCTTGGTTGTGTACAAAATAAACTGATGAACTCACAGCTGTTGCTCTTTTTAATACTAGAGCTTACAGTCAGCTCCACATTTTGTTACTGAAAGCCAGACGGGAAATTCTACATAAAGGTTTTCTATATCAGGCCCCAAAGTTAACAATGCCCTACCATTTTGCTTTAAAACCATCCGATCAGCTCATTGTTTCAAATCGAGGGTACGCGAATGGATTGTAGGGCTTGCTGACCTTGAATCCTTGTTTATTATTAATATTTAATACCCTTATTGTTTTTGTATATCTATCGAATGCTCGACTTGTGTAGATATGTACTTGACTTACTTATTTGTTTATATTTTAATCTGACATATTTTCATATTATTTTATGCAGAATCTGCTGCCATCTATTGCTTTTTAATTATTTACTTCGTTGGTTTTGTGTTGCACACGAGTTTACTCTGCAACACAGATTTACACTCTCATGATTTCGTTGCCATTGTAAGCTATTGAAATGCTTTGGAATGCAATAAACTTACTTACTTACGTGGCCAGAACGGACTCAACGTAAACTTGGCAAAAACAGAAATTCATTTTTTTTTATTCACGGATATAAAATCTTGCTGCATGTTTGTCCAAAAATGAGATTACGCACGTCTACATTTTCAACAGCTTTGCATTAATTTGACGCCTCTGTCGTTTTTAATCTACTTAGCTTTGTGTTACGCATAACGATTTTCAGTTTTACACTTTGCATCCTCTTCCCCCCCCCCCACCCTCATCCGTTCGTCTTCCCTGGGGCATTTTGTTTTCTGTCGTGTTAGATTAGATCTGCATTTAATAAAATATTAAAGTAAAGCACATCTTCTTCAACGTACAGTCTTCGAGTTTTCAAATGCATTATGCAGCTCTTAACACTATACGCTAAACGCGCGAGCCTTAGCCGGAAGGATGCACTGGGAAGTCCTTTAGGCTTAACTCAAACATAGACTGTATAACAGTTTTAAACAAAGCTTCTTAAAGGCGTAAGTATGGGCGGAAACTACTAAATCGCGAGTGCCCATACCGTGCCGCTAGAATACATTTTTGAATACATTTTCAAACATAAATGTGCGTTCACTCAAGAGGAACTTATGAGAAACGAATGCATAAAGTTGAGAGACTGAAGTAGAAACCGCCTATCTCGTCAAAATTCGTACACATTTTTCTTCGTTCAGTCTTTGCTCAGTAATGCAGTAGTCACAGAACAACGAGTTTCCTCAGGAAATTCAGTTTCGGAGATTCAGAAGATTTTTTCATGCAGCGCTAATCGCACGGAGAAAAAGAAACACACGATGTGATTGGATGGAGCAAAACGCTGTCAGACAAAGAAAAACTGCATTGTAAACATTGCAAATGAAAGCGTTTGGAACATTTATGTACGTTTGACCTATAATGCTGCAAAACAGAGGCACACAGAAAAGCCGCTATGGAAATAGGCATCTCTAATTATTCTATTCAATTGTGGGATGACTAGTAAAATGACTAGGATTCTTTTGCTTAAAAATTATAATCGTAAGTGATAAGCCATTAACTTGAACACACTTTTCTCTTTTACTTAAATGAAATTAGAATTCGTTAAGCGCACACAATTACAGTTAATTTACAGTTAAAAACAAAAGAATGGCTAAGTTAATTGAAACATTGACTACAAAGGCTTAAAGGTGCCTTTTCACCTTTTCAACTCCCAGATGCAGCGCCGTAGAATCTTCCAGCAATATAAAGAAAATAGCGGTAAATTAAAAATGGAACAACACTATTCGCAGCAGCGCCGCGATTTTCATAACTAAAACCAGATCACGTGGGCCACATCAGCTTATTGGATGACGAAGAATCTGGAACGTGGATGCTGTGATTAGAATATGGGCAACGCTATCGAAATGGTGAAGAGGCGCCTTTAAATTACGACATTGAAATAATTACGATAAGCCTAAATTCAGAATACTATAAGATATGAGTAAAATGGGACCTTCTGACTGGCAATAAAACCCACAAGTGCATACAAGGTAACAATTTTAATTTTCGACCGGTTATTTCCGTTCTTGGTCACCTATAACGAATAAAAACGCCATCAATGATGTATACAGTATGAAAAGTATTAATTAAAGATGTAAGATACATCAATGCTTACAATAAAAATTATTTAAGAGAATAAAAACATTAGAATGATGCTGCAGTAACAGGAGCAGCCAGTATCAGATCCACCATCTTGAAAGTGGCGTCACATGGCTAGGTTTCAGATTTTATTTAGCGGTATTAAAGCATTTTCCCATCTTACCATTGCATTGAAATTTTCTACAGTATTCGTGACCCGTGATTTATTCACCAAAATTGTACGTGCCTCCATCTGTAATCTTAGCAATTCCACTGGCTCCCTATACAGAATTTGGGTTCCACCCACGTTTATATAGTGTGATGGGTAGCGTCAGTGTGTTTCATAATCGCGTGTGCCATGTCACCCTTGGCAATGGCCGCTCCATGGTCCAATTTGCGCAGGCCCAAAGCCTTTTGCAGTGTAAGAGCATTCAGTGCATTTGATTACATGTACGACATCTCCGGACGAGTTAATATTAGGGTTCCAAGTGGATTCCTACAAATTCAAGCATGTGGGTGGGTACACTTTTAGTTTTCACAGCATAAAATATGTTGCGGATGGGGCTCGGCTTATTTTAAAAACAATTTCCCCCGCATTTCCTTTCCCCCTCCGAATTTAATCTAATCCTCATTGCCTTTCGGAAAACAAGCAATTCAGTTAAAATATCAGACGAGGGCAAATATGATCGTTATCATGTTGACACCTATCAGAATTAATCAATTCAACTGAATTTTTACCACCTCTAACTTTGGGGCAGCCGAAATAGGCGTGGCAGGTTGCTGTCGTAGCAGCGAGAAAATCGAACACCAAATAGAGACCGTTGGTCAACCCAATCACCGCTGACGAATTAATTAATCAATTTTCCCACTCTGGTTCCTTATTCCAGCAATCACTTTGATTTGCGTACTCGTTCATTTCCGTTGTAGTTGACACCTGTAATATAATTATAGCCTTATGCAAATCGCTGGTTCTAATTAACGCCAGTTAAATAATTATGGTTCAAGCTTTTAAGCCATGAATCGAAATGGTTTTAAACGTACGAGTTGATTTACTTTGAAAGCGTAAGTAGATTACGGTAAATGGTGCCGTCTGATGCAGCAAAAACACTCGCAAGTCAAAAAAGCAGACAAATGTTTTAATTTTCGACATCTAAATTGTGGTTGTTCACCTAAATAAAGTAAACCACAATGAAAATGATGACCTACCACAGATACAACACTGAAAGGCGCTCAAGTACGGTATACTTACAAAGTTTATTGTGATTGACTTTTGGGGTTCTCCCTCCCATCTCGTCATCAATTGCTCAACCCCACTCCAATATAACGTCATTTCTAACTTTACCCCCACCCTCTAAAAAGGATTGTTTTCCCTGTATATCCGTTGTATATCCGGTTTTTTTTTTGCGTATTTACATCCTTAAAAATTTTGATTTACTGGGGCAGCCGTGCTTACGTCATAAACTGGCCACCGTTACCAGTAGCTGAACCCCCTCCCCCCCCCCCCTTCATGATGACATACTTGAGCGCCTTTTAGTTTTTTATTTGTGGTAGGTCATCATTTTCATTGTGCTTTACTTTGTTTAGGTGAACAAGATACAAATTAAAAGCCGAAAATTAAAATGTTTGTCTTCTTTTGTTACTTGCTAGTATTTTGTGGCGTCAGACAATTTGAAACATGTTTTAATTAAACGGTTTAGACGACTAAAAGACATGTAAGAATATGACGAAAGCTCATCAAAGGAGGACTGTTATTTCACAGGAGAGCCGACCAGTGCAGATTCGCTAACACCTTACTGCATGTAGAACTAAATTTTCTAACCTTCGCGGGGTCCTTTTCAAAGCAAAAACATACAAAATTTAAAATGAGACGCAATTTTTAGTTTTTAATTAACTGAACAAAATGCAGACGAATACATCACCTACCAAGTCACAGGGTGACGCATCAAGACTAAGCGCCATTTTACATAGTATAAGAATAAAAAAGCCAAGCCTTGCACAAATACAAAAAGCACGACATTTTCAGGTCATTTTCACCTCGTCATCAGGTGCACTAAATCCACAAAAGTTTCGTCAACATGTTAAAAATACAATTCGTACAGCTTCAGCATAGGGTAGTAAATTTTGTAAGTTGGAAATAAAACATAGAAACGTTTAAAAATAACCTCACCTCAACCTGGGCAAAACAGGTTAGCATTAGCAGGCCAATTTTTAACATAGTAACTGCTGCTACGATTGGAGCACCGGCAGCCTTCACGATTGGAGCACCAGTCAGCATCATGGAACAGTGGAGCACCAGCCGTTGCAACTCCGTTCCTCAAAGTTTAAACTCATTTTTCGTTTTCAAAAAAATCATTTTGATAAAAAATAAAATTATGATGACACGAACATGTGTAAGCTTTTGATGGAATTCGTTCGTCACCGCTTATGTTCCGAAATTCCTAATGCCTTCAACCCTATCTAGTTTAAACACTTGGAACTGAAAACATTAGGATGGCAATGACGCATGTCTCCAAATCATGTGTCCATTCATTTTTATTCCCATGGCACCATTACATGGTATCCTCACGCCACTCAAAACCTTCTAAATGAAATGAAATAAATTTAGAATGTGAATTTCTGAAAACTGGAGTGCAAAACTGTATATGTACTCTCCCCCCCCCCCCCCCCCGCCTTCTTACTACCTTCTGACCACAGAATCATGCCTTTTTTTTACTATTATGGAGCACCACTTCATATTCCTTAAAAAATGCCCTGAGCATTAGGAGGAACAATCGACTTCACCCTTGCGAATGGAGAGGAGCGGTGAAGTCAGGTGGTTGGTGCTACAGTTTATATCGGTCCTCCTAATGCTAATCGGTAATCCTCCTAATCGGTCCTCCTAATGCTTACCTGTTTTGCCCCGGTTAGGCTTAGGTTCTTTATCGTTTTTCTATGTTTTACTTCCAACTTAAAAATTGTACTACCTTATGATGAAGCTGTTATGAACTGTAGTTGGCGGAGCGAGCGAAGCGTAGCCTATAACGACACCAAATTGCAAAATGTTGGTTGGTCCGTTGGTTGGTTGCACATTTTTAGTCTGGGTGCAGCCCAAACGAAAGATCGGACTGGAATGAAATTTGGTACAACGCTTGATACCCTAATTAGCATAGCTGAGCCAAAATGTGCCGTAAATCGAACAATTATTGCGGGAGAAATTACAAATTTTCGAATTTATTTCTAACACTCACCATTGTAAATTTGGAGTCGTGAATAGTTAAGGAATTCCGACGAAGCATACTGGTGGTAGTGAAGTGAACTTTAAAAAACACGGCAAATTAAATTTTCGGCAAATTAAATTAATTTTTGCGCAGCAGTAATTATTGTTGTAAACAATGTCAGAATTATTAGCGGCGGCAGCTCCATCTCAGTTACAAACGTGTCGTTTTATTTTTAGTCGGTGGCGATGGCTCACATCTTTAGTGTCGGCTGTGGAAAGAAGATAAAAATAACTAAACAGACACTCAGTGATGGAGCAAACGAAAGCCTGTTAAGGTAAATATGATACGTAGCTTTGGCCTATTTGAAGAAAAAAGCTAAAATAAGACAAAGGCCTACAAATAACAGCAGTACGTCACACCAAAAGGCAAAGCGCCCAAACTTAGCCGAGTGAGCATTTCTCCCAGAATTTTTAAGGAGCATTAACAAACATGGTAGTCATTAAAATAAACACTAAATATAAATTTGCAATAAAGGTCTGTTCGCTCCGCCTACAATAGGCCCAAAGCCTGTTTCCTAGTTTTTGACATGTTGACGAAACTTTTGTGGATTTAGTGCACCTGATGACGACGTGAAAGTAACCTCGAAACGTCGTGCTTTTTGTATGTTTGTGCACTGCTTGGCTTTTTTGTTCTTATATCGTACACGGCGATATCCGTGTGTATATATATATGATTGAAGTCCTCTCTCCAGCAAAACTAAAACTATTAATTTCACCGTTTCTATTCAATATATTTCGATCAAACTTGACCAGATAGTAGATAGCAACTTTTCCAAACTTTACAGCAACTTTTATGCAGTTCCGTGCAAGAGTAAACGTTGGGAGCCACACGTAAATTTGAAAACTGTTCACTTGTTGTTGTTCTTGTTCTTGGCTGACACCGTTTCAGAAAAAAACTACTGCACCTACCCAAAATCTGAAACATGATCTGAGCCAGAAATTTCCCTGGGCTTAAACCTTACAGGACCACTTTTTCAATTGGTCCATCCATTCTGGGGTTACGGGACCCTAAACAATCATTTTGATTGTTTTACATTGTTTTAACCATTGTAATTAGGAACCCTTTAAACCCTTTAATTAGGGAACAATGGCACTCAGCAAACTCCAGATTCATTCTTCGTCCACATGTTATGTCTTTGCTAAAAAGTTGATTGTTGAACGGTAAAATGAAAAAATCAGTGTTTCAGCTAAACGCATATATTTTTAAACCAAACTTAGTTGCGTTGTGAATTTATTTCGCAGAAGCAGGCTTTCAGAGATGAGTTGAATTGTTTCAAAGTGGCCAGCAACGATCGACTGCATGCATAAACCTTTGTAGTGCGACGCCATAGCCGTAGAAAAGGTACACGGATTATAAACAAAAACGTCAAGTGTGACGTAAAAAAGGGGGATATATGATTGAATTTTCACTTGTTAAAATGAACACGGATAAAAATTGATGATTTTAATTGAAATAATAAAATGTACAATTGAGAAAATTCCATCTGTTTAGGTGCTGTTGTGCTTTACGTTTTGAATATATGATTGGTAAAGCACAACAGCACCTAAACAGATGGAATTTTCTCAATTGTACATTTTATTATTTCAATTAAAAATAATCAATTTTTATCCGTGTTCATTTTAACAAGTGAAAATTCAAACATATATCCCCTTTTTTTACGGCACACTTGACATTTTTGTTAGTAATCATTATAGTGCTTGTTTACTTCATACCATTTTACATAAAGTTGTTCACAGGTAAAATTTCATAAAGTTGTTTCAAGAGCTGCATGCATATTATGACACGAGTTTTTTTAGATTCATTACTTTTTGACTATTACAAATAATATAATAGGATTAAGTTAGTACTTAAAACAGAGTATTTTTCGGCAGGTACAATTTTTTTGTTTTACCCAGTTAGGAAAATGGTCGGTTTTGATGTGGTGTACAGCAGCTTTGCTTGAGGGTTTTTGAGCTCAGGTCTAGTCTGCTAATAATGTCGGAATATGGTGGTCAAAAAAAACTTCACAATGATTAAATTTCGAACTGAACATTGGCGTTTGCTGAACAGTATAATTAAGGGTGTCTAACAAATCTGACACTCATATTGACATGCTCAAGAAATTCTTATGAAATTTTGTATCGCAAGGAATAGCGATTTCATAATCTATTTTATTGAGGCAACTTTCTGCCACTCAAAAGCCCACCAAGTCACTTTGACTAGGCTTCATCATTTGGGAATTGGCAGCAATCGCTAGTTGTATAGTAAAAGTATAAATAACTATTTTTAATACACCGTACTAATCTACCTGGTGCCATGGCTACGTCTGGGAGCATATGAAACCTCCAATTAGCCGTGAGTAGGCTGATATCAGGACTGGTAACGCGACCACCAAACCAATTAGCTTGCAAAAATAGGAAATATTTTTAACACAAGGAACCTGCTATTTGCGTTAGATTGAGACCATTGACGGCACTCCAATGTAATCTTAGACCGCGCATCACGCGAAAACCACAAGGACTATCCAAACCAAACTTTGCATGCAGTAGCACAAGGAGTCCGGACATGGTTTATCAAAAGAATAATCCGGAATCGGACATGGGGTTGAGGAACCATCAGGGTGACAAAATGGACCAATAGCAAGAGCCAAAATCAAAACAACAACGAGACGCGAAGCCGTTTCTAATAGTGCAAGGCATCCGATTGTTAAAAGATGAATTGTTGATGTTAAACAGGCGGCGTTAGGCGGTCCCTTCTTGCCCCCGGGCCCCCCCCCCACACACTTTCCATTGTCGTCAGATACCCACCTGCTGCCCCCTTTCGCGTTCCCTGCCCTCCTTTTCCGTGTATTCTGCCATTGAGTGGTTTGAATGCCTGCCCCAACCCCCGATCCCCTCTCTTGGAATCCCTGGTGTTTAGTTTTCCTAAGGAAGGGAATAACTTTTTCAGTGGAGGGTAACGCACTTTTTCAAGTCGGCTCTAATAGTCAGCATTATTGAAGCAATATATTGTGTTTGTTTCTAATTGTTAGAGCGCATATCCGTTCTCATTGTCGGCCGCTCGCCCTTTTTCTTTGCTACCGTGTCAAGAATGAGCCCGCTCGCCCTCTTGCTGATTATTGTAGCTTTGTTCAATTCTGATCCCTAACAATCCTTTTAGCTCTGCTCCTGAATTAAGTCTGCCCCTAAGCGAAATAAATATATAGATTTTCACTTTTCGTCGACCGATTTGGATGTTTGAATACACCATTTTCGCGGATCTTTCCAATGGGGCATATCCCAAGCAGCTGTCTCTTATTGTTTAGAAATTACAAGGCAAATCCGATCCGATCCGATCCGATTGACAGCCAAAGAGCAAAGAAAGCAGAGCCCGCTCCATTATGTCGACAGTGGAACTGATGACGGCCCTAGTTTGTATAGTATTGTAAAGAAACTTAGAACCTCTGTTATAGTATATTATCGGCGCTTCTTCAAATAGATCTTTCATGGTACAAAAACGCATACTTTAGCAGTGGTGGCATCAACCACTTCACGCAACCAGGTCCTGACCACGACCGAGTGAAATATACTCAGGGCCGTTTGTTATCGCTGAAGTATAGCTGTCATCGTACGATGGTTCAAGAACCACCAGGGCCTAGGCAATTTTTACCTGATCTGGCGCCGCCGTTGTACTTTCAGCAAGGTTCGTAAACGGCCTTGAATTCCTTGAAAAGCCTTAAATTTCAAAACCAAAAATTCAAGGCTTGAAAAGGTATACTAAGTTTGATGAATACAGTCAGTTTATGCTTACATTCATAAATAAATCAAAAATAGTTCGTCAGCCTAAAGCTTATCTTTTGTTAATGATAGGACATGCCTTCGTTCGTATTCACGTATAAGTGCGGTATTGGAAAGGCAACTTGTCCCGTGATGGGGGCAAAATAAATAAGTTTTTAATGGATCATTATTCAATTATATGTAGAGTATAGGCTATCAAAAAGATTGAACTTATTTTAGGTAATTTTTATGAATTTCGTTGGCAAAACGGCCTTGAAAGTGGCTTCGAGTTGGCCTTGAAAAGCATTGAAAAGGCCTTGAAAATGGTTCCGTCTCTGGTGTACGAAACCTGCTTTAGTTGTCTTTAGATGCGCAAGGACCCGTCTCCAAAATAACAGCACGAGTTAGAAGAAAGTCGTTTCTAAACTACGTACTTAGCTGAGGGTTTAAAATGAACAATTATCCCCGTTATCGTGGAAATAAAATCGTCTCTTCCCTCTTGACTCTTCTCCAACAGCGACCGATTTAACGGAAGTTTATGACTCCTAACGATAAACCGAAGTGGATTATGTGGGCTAGAGTTTCTCTTAATGGCGTCGTTAGTGGTTTGTCGACCGACCGACCTCCATCAGACAGCCAGCTGACCCAACTCGATCGTTCTAACTTGCACAATCGTTTTCCCCTCTTGCTAGGATGAACAAGTTTCACGGTGATTCGAGTCGAATCCTTTTACAATTCTTTTTGTTTGTTGGACGACGACGACCTTCCTCATCTTGTTTTAGCTCAAGTGAACAGCTAAACAGTTTCTATCGCAGTCGACCTTGAATTTTGCGTGGGGTATTCATATTATGATCCTAAAATAGGATTAAATCACACGTGTCCCTTTGAGAATTTCGACTGTGCCTGTACTTTTAAAATACGCACATAAACTAGTTCTACAGAAAATCTTACATTATAAACCAAAGTCTCATAGCAGAAATGAAGCAACCGCAACGACGACCCCCGGAAGGGGAACAATGAAAACGTGCGAGTGTGTCAATTCTTTGGCTTGAAGTTGAAACTGGGACGTTGTTGCCTTGAAAAGAAGTTTAAATTGGCACATTGTTGCCTCACAATTTGCTCTGCGCTGTCATCGCAAAGGCGTGTCTTAAATGACGTCATGTACGAAGGACAGTTATTTTTCGCACGCTAATGGAAGTGGGGAAGGGGGGGGGGATTGAGGCTTAATGGCGCGTCGACAGCTTGGTCATTAGCGCCAACCTCAGTCACAGTGCAGTGGTCCGGGTTGCCACTGCACCACACATTACAGAGATGTCATTCAAACCCCTAATCTAAATCTTGTCATACAGGCTGGGGAAGGGCCTGAACGGGGAATGCCCGTTGGTGGGGCAGTGCTTATGTTAAAGCCACTATTTGATTACGATATTGCTTTGCGGAGGGAGAGGATTGACGGAAAGGGGGAGTAATACACAAAGAAAAATTGACTGTTGCAGTGAACGATCAGGCAGCACCGCGCAAATACTGGGAAACAACCACGGGTCAAACAAATCCCCGGGCGAAGCCGGGTACGATGCTAGTAGAATAATAATAATAATACAATTTTAGCTGGGGTAACAGCAAGGAAGACGGTAGGGAAGTCCTCTTGCACCGATCCAAATAAAAATGAGTAATCGTACAACATGCTTCAGCCTGTAAGCAATTTGGTGGCTTACAGTGGGTTCTTTAGGAAGCGCTTAAAATCGAAACCATCCGGGTGATGTCGAAAAGAAGCCACAGAAGGAACCGAAACACACGGAGGGGGAAGGGCATTCCTATCATTATTTAATTCGAAGAAAGGCACACCAAGTGTCAATAACCCATGCAAGATCTTAAAGGCAAGGACGAGATCCGCCTTAAAAGCCTGTTCAATTCGAGTGACTCCAGTTCAAGCTGGCGCAACCTCTCACACCC
Source organism: Lithobius niger (assembly GCA_023313725.1). Lineage (NCBI taxonomy): Eukaryota > Metazoa > Arthropoda > Chilopoda > Lithobiomorpha > Lithobiidae > Lithobius > Lithobius niger. The sequence continues at coordinate 15,343 of JAHWFP010047357.1, read as the reverse complement.
TGCGATAAGCCCCTATGACCAGGCAAGCCCCGTGAAAAATAACACTGCACCGACTCCACCCTATCAATATCATCAAGCTGAAAGGGTAACCATACCAGGATGGCATACTTCAAGATGGGACGGACGAACACCTTGAATGCCAAAAACAATTCTTGAATATCGAATGTGAACACTCATAATTCTAAACGTAAAGGTATCCATCCATACACGCATCATACATATTCCTCAATTTCGTACGCTGGTATAAATAAAGTAATTCAATCATAAAAAATACCAGTTTCATAGTAAAATAGCTGTAAAACAGTAGATACTTTGGATAATTGTCACGCTCCCAACCGAAGCCATGGCACCAGGAGGCGAAACGGATAATTTTGCTAGGAAATTCCAATCGGAAATTCCTAGGATCTTTATATACCGCACTAGACATGATCATTCGAGGCATCACATCGCCCTTATCTTCCCAAAAATACCAGTGTCGCTGACGTCACGCTGGAAACAGGGTCCTCTTGCCCATGAGACAGCCGTGCTAACCAGCAAGCCATCTTGACCCAACAGGTACTTTAATTACAGGCAACACATACTTTAGCCTAAGAAAAATTTGGTATGTAACCTAACAGTATTGGTTCGTACAACACACATTTTTTCTTTACACCTGATTAAAGTTAACAAATTATTGCCTGTTTTTTTTTTTAAGTTCGTGATCAACACTGGTAAACCACCTACTTAAAGCACAATGGTAGGCTACTTTATTTCACCACCAATAAATCAATGAAGCATATTTTTTAAAGCATTTATTTTCTTGCGCATATCAGTTAGTTAGGTAGTGAGTTCCAAAATTCTAAGTCTAAAACCAATTGAATTTCTTTTTGTCTTTAGTCGTACAAATATCAGTATACATTTTGCGCTGTATTATTTGAATTTACTAGCCGCCAAATTTTGTCATAAGGGGTTTAAAATAAGGGCGTAAAATAAGGGAGTGATATACAAGGGATTGATATAAGTGAGTAAAATAAAGGAATAAGGTAGTCAAGGAGTAGAGGGAATAAGGGAGTAAAGTAAGGGAATAAAATAAGGGATCTAAACTAAGAGAATGAAATAGGGAGTAGGGAGTTTTTTTTAATTAATTTCTCTGATCTTTAAGTCAACCGAAGCAATTTAATGCTCCTGTGGCTGAACCAACTCAATTTTGAACATTTCCTGCCTTTTTTGTAAGAAGAAATTGCTGGTAAAGATAGGGGTAAATCCGGTGATTTGAACCCGGAAACCTTCCATCATTTAAGGGGCCGTTATATTGGCCAGAATTGACGAGAATAAGTCTCCATAGCTGCTGAAGGAGCATAGTAGCCTCTCACGTTAGCCTGGCCGGCAGTCCTGGTGGGGACTTTGCCAAGATCCCCTTTCCAGAGATTCGACCAGATACGCAAATCTCCAGCAACCAAGCTGAGCTCTCTCAGCCACGATGACAGTAAAGGAGTAAAGTAAGGGAATGAAATAAGGGCTTAAAATACGGGATCTAAGTTAAGGGAATGAAATAAGGGATCTAAATTAGCAGAAGGAAACAGGGGAGTAAAATTAGGGATCTTAATTAAGAAAATGAAAAGAGTAAAATAAAGGAATGAAATATGGGAGTATAAAATAAAGCAATGAAAGGAGAGAATAAGGTAGTCATGGAGTAGGGGGAGTAAGGGAGCAAGGGAAGAAATTAAGGGAATGAAATGAGGCATTAAAATAAGGGAACTAAGTTAACGGAATGAAATAAGTGAGTAAAATTAGGGATCTAAATTAAGAGATCTAAATTAAGGGAATGAAATAAGGGAATAAAATTAGGGGATCTAAATTAAGGAAATGAAGTAAGCGAGTACAATAAGGGATCTAAATATTAATGGATCTTAATTAAGGGGATGCTATAAGGGAGTAGAATGGGGGATTTAAATTAAGGGAATGAAATAGAGAGTGAAATGAGGGATTGTCGAGCGGTGAACAAACCCTTCTTGACGTGCAGTATCGAAAAAAAATTGTTGGGCTTCTTGTTTGGAGTGTATGCCCCTTTAACCAACCTGTACAAGACAAGTATTTAATTTTTGCTGGATACCTATATAGTTGTTTACATTTATAGCGTGTTTTGGACGATGCTAACTTCATGCTTTAAACTCCGTGACCTTTACTAATGGATTTCACTTTTGAATTCTTTGTTTGGTGTAGGAACTTTTCAAAGTAACCTTGGAAACGAAATAAGTATATGCTACGGAATCAGGCGGCATTTTTTGTACTCTGATGCAATTATCATAACAGTGTTGTCCGCCTTTATGAGAAAATATTGATCAAAAACACACGCTCTAAATAATTGTCAGTTTCACTTACAACTGAAACTGACAGTTCGTCAGAGTGTGTGTGCGTTATATTTTTCTTTCTTTGGTTGAACGAGTAGCTACCATTCTTAAATTTGTTGTTTTGTTGGGTTGAACGAGTAGCTATCGGCTTTAAATTGAAAACTAAAAATTTAAATGCCCAACCTTAAGGTAAGCCGCGGGTGGCAAGAACACGAACTTAATTTGAAAATGCCACAAAGTTAAAACAACAGCGTTATCGATTACGCAAACAGCAAATTCCAGTCTCAAAAGTCGGCAAAAAAAAAAAATAATAACCGTGTCGCAGTCAGTGGATTATCATGCTTTATACCAAATTGGAAATGTAGCGTGATGCGGAAAGGCGGGAATTATTGGCGTAACAAATTGTGAAAAAGCACGCGAACGCTGACATGCGAAGCTGACTTGACATTTTGTTTATACGTTTACAATCAATAAGTTTACGAGAACTGAAAGCACATCGCAGTTGTAGTGTCCATTTATGATACATTTGTTTGCCCCCCCCCCCCCATGTGATACTTGTTTTGACGACTTTGAACGTAAGAAAAACGGGCAAAGACAAGAAAATCAGTACGGCTGTTCTTGTGCAGAACAAAATTGCGGAAGTACAAATATGAGAGTTTGTGGTTTATGGATGGATCGAATTGCATGTGCGCTTTACTTACCAGACCAGACCACGAGATTATTAGTTTTATTAAAAGAAGCCCGTGCTATGCACGGGGCCGGTCATGAATTAAGTTTACGGACACATTTCCCGGGACATTTTCCCGGCACTCTTCCCGACGACCTGTCAGATTGATCGACCACTCATGCCTGGCTCCTGTTTGGCTGCAGGTAGAATTGGAGAGCGCTTTGCAATGCGGGCGCGAGGAGGGGAGACGTGATTGTTCGGCCCGACGACTTGTCAGATTGAACCTTTATTGAGTTGATCGACCACTCATGCCTGCCTCCTGTTTCTTTGCAGGTAGAGTGGGAGAGTGCATTTTCATTGCGGACGCGAGGAGGGGAGAAGTGGTTTTCCTTTTAGCCTTCCTTTTAGCCGGCCTCCAAGATTATTAGTTTTATTACCAGGATAAGTGTATTTTTTAAATGCGTTAATCCATGCTGTGTGGTAGTGCCTTAAAGCTGTTTAATTATACACGTGTTTCGGTAAATGAGTCAAACTAAAATGGAAAATAACCCTAACAGCGAAATTTTTAACTCTAGAAGCAGCAAGACAACTTGAAGCAATTACGCGTTGGCGTAGTGCCACGACGAATAACTTGCTTACCACGGGCGTCTATTCCCCCCCCCCCCTCCCAACACAGTGAGGCATTTTCCAATTAAAAATTACTCATCCCC
>JAHWFP010047357.1:0-11626 GCA_023313725.1 Lithobius niger | reverse complement strand
AAAAAAAAAAAAAGAGAAATGAATGCATGATAAATGAACTTGAACAACCAATAAACGAAAAGAATAATTTGTGCAACTTGATTAAAAATAAAAAAAAAATTAAAAAAACTATTATGATATAACAGGAGACAACATGTGTTACAAACAAGGAAATTTGGAAACGATATGCAATCAATTTTCAGAACATTTTGATGTGCAAGTACCAAATCCTTAAATAAAATGCACAATAGAAAAAAAAAACTGAGGTAAGACTAACAGAAATAAGAAAATTATACATAACACAAATAAAACAATGGAAATAATGAATAGAAGCGAATAAACAAGAAATCATAACAATAGCAAACCAAATTAAAAGTAAAAAATCAAGTGGACAATCCTGGTGGTTTTCTAATGGAACATTTTGCTGAAATGATAGAAAAAACTAGCGAATTCATGGTAATATTAATAAATAGTATTATAAAAAGAGAGGTATGGCCAGACAGCCTTAAAAACAAATAAAAAGACCAATCCTTAAAAAGGCAATGATTTTAATAATCTGTAAACTAATTTCATTGCTACCAGTATCAATCAAATTTGTGAACATATTTTTTACATCAAAATTGAAGATATCCTTAATAAATACAAAGTACTGAATAAACAACAGTTAGACAAAGGAACTGTCACAACTGACGTATTGTATAATATAAATAGCAACATTAATAGAGTGTAAATGAAGAAAAATGTGCAGGTGCAATATTAATAGACCTAAACAAAGCATTTCACGCCATAAGTAAAATATATATAAACTGGTGATAAGTGGAAAAATTTACAATATAGTAGATAACTATTGTGCGCGCAGCGTAACTTGAGTCCTGCATTTATGTTATGAGCGGCTACATCATCCTGGAGGAGCGGCTTTAATCGACGGCTGCCATTGTTTTTGTCACCATCTAGGATATCAACAAGGTGCTCTGCTATCGAAAACGTATAATCGATTATCTGTATTCGTTCTGGGGCGAACTCAACAGATAACATGACATGACATGATGACAAAGTATTGATAATTTAGTAGAATAAGAGAAAAAAAAGCAGTTGGAAAAATATAATTCGTTGTATCGCAAGGGAGACTAAGGGCACGTTTACGCAATGGCTCGCCTTTGCATTCTCGCAGCTAGAAGCTAGAAATTATCTGAAATTCCAACAGGGCAGCGGTTTTATCTCCGCCAGCTCGCCACGAAACGAGTCAATAATTGAGTTTAGAAGCGACTGGGAAAATTGTTTCGTCAGGAGGAATTCTTTATCTTACTGTCACGAATTATAAGACTGCGAGCATTTGCTCAAACGATGTCGGATTTAGCTAATCCAGGAAGCGTTGTTACCATGGCAACGACACCTTTGCCATCGCGATTAAATTTCAGCTGCGAGAATTTAATGACAATGGCAAAGTTGTCGTTGTCATGGTACCAACACCTACCTGGATTAGTTAAATAAGACGTCGTTTTGAGTAAGTCTTGTAATCCGTGACAATAAGATAAGGAATTCCTCCTGACGAAATTTTTCCAGTCTCTTCTGAATTCTCATTATTAAATGTTTTCGTTGCGAGTCGACGTAGCTAAACCGCCGCCATGTTGAAATTTCTGATGATTTTTACAGCTTTTTTATGTTGGTTTCGTTCCTTTTTTTTTTGCTTTCGTTCTCTTTTATTTTGCTTTCCTTCTGTGTTATACTGTGTGCAATACAAAACGGAACGAAAGCAATTTAAAAGAGAACGAAAGCAAAATAAAAAGGAACGGAACCAACGTAAAAAAGCTGTAACTTCTAGCTGCGAGAGTGCAAAATGAGGGTCGCTGCGTAAACGTGCCCTTACAGGGAGAACGAAAGGGGTGACAGGACAGAGAATGAACCGAGCAGATGTGGCTAAAGAGCCAAAGAAAACAAAACGCACAAGATGCGGCTGAAGAGCCACAGAGAATAAACGTCAGGCAAAATGAGGTTTGGCTTAGGTTTATTTAACTGACACAAAAACATCACCGAAAAAACATAATCAAGCTAAAGTTGGCTATAGAACCTTATTGCTTTCAAGAACTTGATGATCTACACATGTTAAGTACGAGCAGTCGCCACTATGCTAGAGGATATTAGCAGATAACATTTATTTCATTTTTGTAATAAGCAACGCTGCTCGGACGTACAAAAGTATGAATCATGAATTTTGTGGAAGGAGAGAAAATTAGTCGCAAGTGGATGGATGTGTGATTAGGCTACCTAGCACCTCTTTTCAAGTATTGCGTATCCACCTCATCTTACCCACTACGAAATTCAAAGTACTAATTGGAACCTTGACAACAACCATTCACTGTACCAAACGCCTTAAGCGTATCATGTGGGTGTTTCCTAAAGACAGGTGTTTGGGACCTTTGCTAACATCCAGATTCTCACACATTCATTATGTGACCCAACTGGTGAAAAAGTTAGCGATATTGTTAAACAGACTATGAGGAACACGGTCTATGCTGTGCCCTGCGTGGGCAGGAGGGCGCTTAAGATTTATGTGGGCTAGAGCTCTAGGATGTAGACCGAAGATAATTGGAGCATGGTGATGGGGTGGTGAGAAACCGACGAAAAACATAAACGTTGCAAGACGTAGATTTGAAACTGGGCATGCGGGCATGCTACACCCTGATTATCTATGATGATGCTAAAGCAACATACCGCCTGCCTCACAACACCCACGCGACGATCACATCCGCATATTTACCACAGCTAAGGTCAACTGAGACGGTAGCTTCGTTCCTCGCAGTAAAAAACAGCTACTGTCTCAATTGGCATTGCGCCTAATAGTCCAGCCACCGTGAACCCATTGATCGTGTCGTCAAAAACCGGAAAGATTCTTGTATTTTAAAATCACAATTTATAATTTTCTAGACTAGTGTCTTATAATATTTGCTTCGGCGATCTATTGGAATAATTAATTTTAATTTTACCGCATTAGTCTCTTAGATTGTAGATCTCATGGTAATTATTAGAAAATTAGTAGATGTACACACAGAGATGAAACGTCATGATTATTGTACGCGCGCAATACATCATTTAGTGACGGGTCGTTCTTAAATATAGTTAACGATATTCAACAGAAAATATCCTAGACGCCACATTTTAAAACGGTTTTTTAGCAAGGGAAAGACTAACGGTCAGTAAATAGACCTTTGGGGCCGTACTTGATGTGGAGGATCGAGAAAATGGCGCTGGGAGGTATATCCCTTTAAGCATTCTGACATTATTAATTTAATAATCGGTAAACTGAAAGTAAGCCATTATCGAAAATTATTCACAAGATTTTTACTGTATGTCTTTCACTGATGGCTAGTATTCCAATTTACCTTTATATTATTTACACAGCTTTTTTGTTTTTTACTTATTCGGTTTCCGTTCAAGACTCGCATTCCGAGTTCGTATAAATGCTTGAAAACCCTATTATTTATTATGATGTTTGTAAGGCGTTCTAGTTCTTGAAAAATTAAAAATTCAGTGCTTGGTCCATGAATGTTCTTGATTTAATTGTTGTAGATTTACCAAATACGTAGCACCTTACTAATGACTCGGGCAGTATTGGTTTTAAAAAGTACAGCTTTCAGTTTTAATTTATTTTTTGTGACAATACACTTGGACGCCAAAATGAAGGCGGTGGATGATGTCAATAATTAATTTTTGATATGTTCGTTTAGAACTATTTCTACCATTCGTGTATATTTGGTTAGTTAATTTTTTGAAACTGTGTGATTCTGCAAAATGTCCTTCGGATTTTGTGAAATTTGATACTTGAAAATTGTTGAAGGTACTGGAAATTGATTTCGCTTTAGTGGTACAAACCCTACTCTGGAGAAGCTGGAAAAGTCTGTAACTTACTTATGCTTTTTTCTAAACCTTGAAAAGTATAGAATTCCAACAGACTGTGACTGTCAATGTCAGGCTGGGAAATTCTGGAATTTACTGACAGAAATGTTTAAGGAATAAATCGGAGCTGCTTATTACGTGAAAAGAAAATATTTTTTGTTACTGTAAAACGGCTAAAAGCGTTCATATTTCTACATTTTACTAGAAACCCTTGCAAACCATTTCTGTCTACATTTCTACTGTTTTAGTTGCTAACGTAAACGTATTGAAATACGGAACACTGTACTGTGACTGAGGTTGGCGCTAATAACTTAACTGTCGACGCACCATTAAATTTCACCCCCACCCCGTATTAAAATAAATAATTAAATCAATTTAGCATTAAAATTGGAATGCTGAGTCTGAAAAATGGCACTGAAAATGAAACTTTTGAGCCTGGTAACAGCTGGAAAAGGTGTGGAATTTGGTTTAGATGACGACGTACGAACCCTAGATTGGTTTGTAAGTGTCACTGACATTCATTTCCCCCAATAAATAAAGAATAAGTTAAGTTACCGAAGCACAGTCAGCATTGAAGACTATCTTATAAGAATGCAAGATGCACTACATCCAGAAGACACTGTGTACTGATTATACATATCACTCAATTCCACTTTTCTGGAAATGGTGAAATTGAATATACGTTGGACAATTCCAGGTTATGAATTCATGGAATTGACCTGATTAGTCTTCACCACCGTCCGCTTGACTTGGGTTATTTGCCGAAATTACAAACTGTCTTGGTAGGAATTACTTGATAACCATCAATTCAGCCCATGTTGCTCTCAGGTTGACTTGACTTGTCTAGTCATCCATTGGATTGGCATTTGATTTCATTTTTATTTGACTTAAAATTCCTGGTTTTTACCCGATTTGATTCATCCTGAAATCCACAAAATCCAAATCAATTTAACCAATTTCAGCCCAAAATTCATCAAAATTGTTAAAATTTTCGGCAGTACCTTACCTGAAATTATGCTGGACTTATAGGTTGAATTAGGTGGAATTAAATGGGATTGGTCAAACTATTTCCTGAATCAACCGGGAATTGACTGAAACTAAGACTGGTTCAATAGTAAGTCAGTGAATTGGAATTGATTGTTCAGAATGAGAAACGAAAGTATGGATTGGAAATTATTTGAAATAGCAAATGCAGAATGTGGCAATGATTTGAATTGCATTGAAACATGGCAGTGACTTGGTTGGAATTGACTCTTTGTCTCATGACTCTGAATTGGAATTGATTTGGAGTGGACTGGCTTATCAACGGTGCTTACATAGAAATGGATTTGGCTTGACGTGATGTTCACTTGATGTCTACGTAGTTGACTCAAGTCCATTGAAATGGAATTGTACCCATCCCGGAATAGTATACAATTCGCATGGAGACTGAAATGGGACACAATGAGGTGCACCATCGGTACACAACATCTTCAGAGTGTAATACCATCCGGCCTAGTCAGCTAGATGTTCTCAGTTCGAGTCCCACACAAGGCCAAAGTTTTGAATATTATCAGCTTCGTTAAATCCTTCAATTTAACTTTTTTTTGTTTAGCAGTTACGAACCAATGGACAGTTTCATAAAACAGCTCAGCTCACCGGCAGTCGCTAAAACTCAATTATTTCCAAAGGCACAATTAATTTTTCCGATTTCTTAACGAGACGTCACTGATTGGACTCATTGGCTCTTTGAGGCGGTGTTTGTCACTGAATCCAGCGGCTGCAGTTTTTGTTTGCTAGGATTATTTCTGTAAACATAACATTAACAAATAGTGAAGATTGTCATCATACAGAGCGTTACCACTAACCTAAAAGAAGGTACGGTTAAAAGTTACGCGACTATAAGTAATAAATGTATTTATCGGCCAGTTTTTAAAGTAAAACTTCTTAGCAACTCCCTTGACAACGCAAGCATAACGTAAAAGTGAGGGTGAGCATACGATGGGCGAGCTTACGTTCTTAAAACACTTCTTTCATAACATTGGCCGCCATTTTTTTTTGCTCATCGATGCATCAAGCAGGTTCGTTCAAAAATAAAAGACGTGTGACGTCATTTTGATAGCAGCGTTGTGCTTTCGGTGTAATCGGTCGCTCAACAGTTAGACGAGTTTACGACAGTGCTCATGTAATGATTTTTTTTTTCTGAATTGAAGATATTTGAACTAACAATCGGCAGTTCAAGGTGTTCTTAAGAGTGTGTTGTCAATGGCCACCGTACTTCGCAAGACTCCAACGGTTCAGTGGCGTTGCAGAGGCGGAGGGGGGGGGGGGGAAGGGGGACATTATCTCTGCCCTTTTCGCAAAATAGCATTTTTGTAAAAAAAAATACCGACATATTCCGCTGATGCTGCGGAGCCCGAGTCTAAAAGCCTTAAAATAAAGCCTTGAAATGGGTAAAAAAGGCAAAGAAAATGAAAGGGTAAAAAGAGAGAGAAAAAAAGTCACCTGAAAAATTGTTTACTGTGCTCTTTTACTGAAATTTCCCCCTGCCCTCTCCTGGGTCAGTGCGCAGTATGGCAACAGTTTAACAATTAAGGTTTGGTGCAAGCTGGACGGCAATGTAATCTGAGGCAATTTCGTCACACGTTTCCGAGTTTAACGATGAAAAGTTGTCATTTTCCAAATATCAAATGTCAAGTGTCACACCGTTATAGCAATGCAAGAGGTCAGCCAAGCTCCCATCCGTCTGGTCATTCCGGTTTGGACTTCGGCCCTAAGCACCACCACCCAGTCATCCCTGCCCAATGGAATTGGTTTGGCTTAACCCTACTATAACCTTAGCCCCAACCTAAGCGCTTAGCCGCAGACCAAAATCTTCCATGTTAACCGGATTTGGCAGGTCTAAGCAGTATCAAGTGGAAAACGTCGCCATTTTTTGTATGTTAGAGTGTCCGAGCGAAACTGAAACTCGCTTCCCTGACTGTCGCGACTGGATTCAAATGGCTTAAACAATATGGCCGCCGAAAGCGCTTTGTACTGTTGCCGCTTTCTGTCAGTCGAGGGTGACACTTACCGTACAAAAATGCCAACGTTCCTTTCCTTGCAAGACGTTCTGGATATACAAAAGTGTCGCTTTTTTTTCTAAACGCAGACAAACAGCTATGGTTAAGTGATAATTTCAAAAACTATTTAAAATTACTTTTATACACGATATAAATTTGTCACAAAAGTCTATGTAAAATTAAAATTATTAATTTGAAAACCGTTACTAGCCGCCAATAGATGCCGCGACTCATCAATTAAAGATGCTATTTAATTGGCCAATTCCCGAACAGACCTCGAAGAAGTGGGCCAGTCGTGGCGGCCATTTTGTCTAACCACTTAATGTTGTAGGTCGGGCCAGATAGTTTAGTGACCATGACAAGAAGACACATTAAGACAATGTACTACGCATACATACCATATATATATATATAAATATATATATACTGAAAGGGGCAAAACCAGCCAGAAGTCATATCGTAGAACAATCCGTACCTGTATTGAGCGTTATTAAATTTTACGCTTACGCGCTATTATAATCACTGGGACTCGCGCTGACCACCTTTATTGATAACAGGGGTGCTGCCGGGAGTTCCAGCTTTTTTCATATTTTTTCACATTCCCACTTTTTATTTTTTTTTACACACCCGCTTTTCATTTTTTAAATTTTTCACATACCTGCTTTTTATTTATTCACATTTTTCACATACCTAATTTCAATTTTGTATCACTATTTCTTCGTTTTCATCTATCATTAGTTTTACATTTCTTTAATAAAAATGTTTCTTTTCCAGTAACCATTGTAATTTCTCCGTAATTTCATTCAAGAGTGCGAAAGCGACTTCAAAACGACTCCGCTCGTAAACCAACCAATTTTTGTGTGTGTTTTAACCACAGGCATGCCTTCCGTAATTCCAGGTCCAAAATTAGGGCGGATAATTTGATTGTATTTACTTCGCTTGTGCGTTTTGCCTTTTTTTCACACCAACACTCGTATGTTTCACATTTTTTCGCTTTTTTCGCATATTATTTTACCACTGGCAAATTTTAACATTTTTCACATTTTTTCACACCGGCAGCATCCCTGTGATAACTTGCCTCACGTTCGAACTTGTTATTTGTGCCACTACCGTACGTTGTCCAGAGCGATTTGAGAAGCGTTTTAGCATCGAGGTAAAAGCCCCGGCCATTACCGGAAGTTAGACTGAGATAGGAAAAACTGAACGGCTTCTCAGCTTGCACTGGACAACGTAGTGTATAAATAATGACTCCGAACGTGAGACAAGTTAACAATAAAGACGTTCGGCGCGAGTTCCAGTGATTATAATAGTGATTATAAAAAAAAAACTGGATTTTTATACGATATGACTTCTGGTTAGTTTCGCCCCTTTCATTATATTAATAAACCTATGTTCTGTATCCATGTGGCGCACGAGCGAAACCGAGCCCCTGTGCTCTCATACATACCCGGTCCCACCTCTAGTTCTTTAATTACTCCCCCCAATCCTAATGGTAGCGGTGGCTAACCATCTTTAAGGGTCTCCCCATCATCAGATCCCCCATATCTGAACAAACATTTCTAGGACTCGTTCGAGATGAGATGAGACTTCGGCAATCTTAGTCGCGTTTTGTCGTTTTTAATTCTTAGCCAGAAAGACTACTTGATTCCTCATGCTGTCTCGTCAGTTTTGACTATCCCACAAAGTCTTCACAAATCAGTTTTTTTTTCTTGGGGGGGGGGGGGGTAATTTAGGTTACCTTGTTATTTTTTAGAAGTATTGATCCGTTAAAGTCACATTGAGTCACGATTTTTTATGTAGAAAAAAAAAGAAAATGAATCCAGGTCTCCCGCTTTAGCAAAAGGTCCTAAATTTACTCCACCTATGTAAATGCTAGCAATCAAGTTTCTATTCTGAGAGTTCATTTGAGAAAGAGATTTTAAATTTAGCTAACAAGGTTTGACTGATGGACCGTGACTCTTGAACTTTCAAGCACCTGCGTTGTTTTTTGTGCTTGAAGTCGACGTTGGAAGTGGAGAGAGTGGAGGCGGAAAGAATACGTGCAAGGTATAACAAAACGCTGGAGTTACTGGCGTCTACCTAAAAAAAACAACTTCAGGATTCACGTAATCATAAGGGAAAATATGACTCGTTCATCGCTTATACAATATTGCGAAAGAATTGTATAAAGTACAGTTTGTTAGCTTTTTTTGCCGCTAGATCTCATTGTGATCAATTTCCAAAAATGGACAAGCATCCATCGAGCCTAAAAAAAAAACAATATGACAACTGCACAATTTAAATTGACGGGTTCTCATAGTAGCTTAACAACGGTGTCTAGTGGCGGAAAATGGTATCAAACTTGTAAATTATTGAATTCTGTCTTAATATTGTGTAATACATGTGATGTGCTCGACGGTTTTCAGTTCTTTTTTGTGTTTAATGGTGTTTAAAATACCTATTATTGTCATATAAAAACGTAAATCGTCTTTTTATATGACGCCCTTTAAAAAATAAGTTACATTCGTGCTGCACGTGCATTTCGTAGGCATGGGACGAGAGTTGGCGATATTTCACAACAGTGGACATCAGAAAAAGAATATAGCCTCGGAAATCTCGGGACTTAAAAAATAATTATTTTTTCTTCCGAAAAACAACGCGAATCATCGGCCGCCAAAATAGGGAGAAAAAGCATGATTTTTTGCCGATTTTATGTCATACATGAAAACGAAGTTTAGGGGCAAACTGTTATTATTTTTTAATGTATCTGTGGCTTCTTTTAGTGGTTTCTGAGAGTGCCAAATGAGATAATGCAAAAAGCTATATTCTGAACTTGTCGAAAACCAATTTTTGCGGAATTAGCCATTTTCCCCATTGACTTATAATGTTAAACTTTAGGCCCAGGTGGGTAACTCTAAGGGCACGTTTACGCTACCACTCGCTTTTGCATTCTCGCAGCTAGAAGCTAGAAAAAACCTCAAATGCCAACATGGCGGCTGTTTTATGTCTGCCGCCTCGCAACGAAAACAGCTAATAACGTGAGTTCAGAAGCGTTTGGGACAAATGTTTCGTCATGAGGAATTCTTTATATTATTGGCACGGATTATAAGACTGCAAGTATTTACTCAAACGATGTCGGATTTAGCTAATCCATTTAGCATTGTTACCATGGCAATGTCTGCACCTTTGCCATCGCGATTGAGTTTATAGCTGCGAGAATGCAAAGGCGAGTCGCTGCATAAACGCGCCCTAACAATTGTTTTTTTCTTTTTTTTCTTTTGGGATAGTGATATTAGAAGTAGAAGACCAACGTTTCCCCACCATTACGATTCGAAATTTAAAAAAAAAAAGGATTTTTTTTTATCCACCCTAATGAGGATAAAAGCAAAAAAGGAAAAAAGGAAAAAAAAAACTGCAAGAAATGAATGTAGTATTATTAATTACCCAGAGAACTTGGCAAAAAGAAGTCAGCAAAACTCTTGGGAATTTAAACTTAATTTATTGTAAACCCTACACGTGAAGTCCAGACCACAATCGAGTTAGGTGAGTGGAGTGGGTTGGTATCATTACTCACAAATCCACACACCGGAACTAACCAATTATTGGAAAATTGTCTTCGGCAACGAATTTCTGTACAGCATGATGAACTAGTTGCCAAATCAATCAATACATGCTTCTTGATTGGAAGCCCTAGTTCCAACAAATCGTCATTTCATCAAGCGAAGGACTGCACCACCCCCCCCCCCCCCCTTCCGTCCTTTCTGAAGCACAGCCACTTTTCTCTCTCTCTCATCAAGTAAAAAGGAAGTCAAATCTCTGGCCAAATCGTCCTTTTTTCCCCCCGCGTTCTTCTTTAGCAGAAGACTTTTAATTAAACGAGTAAAAAACGATGAGAGAGTTTCTCCTTGAGTGAACATTGGCTTTTGCTCCTGCGATTAACCGCCTTCGTCTCGCACGACATTTTAACCGAAAACGAAAAGGAGACCGCTCCCTATATACGTTGTCATTTTTCTTTCCTATGACGTTGAAAGATGACACGCGTGATGTCGACTTTACGTGTCAGGTATGTGTTTCCGCTAACCTCGAAAGCGAATGCGCCGAAGGAAAGAAAACGGGAAACGGAAATAAGATTGTGAGCGAATGGATGGATGGAAAAACTAATCGCTCGATCTATGCGTTACGAGTTAATCGAGCAGAATAGAAGGGGTTGGGTTTGGGGGAGGCGGGTGGTGGGTGTTTGGGAAAGGCGCCGGCGACGACAGCCAAACCCATTAAACACGAATCTGATAACGTGCTATTGTTTTATCTTCATTGCCAGCACAGAATGCTGTTTTGCATGCGTAATCACTGCTTCGTTCAAAGTTTATAGAAGTTCAGCAATTTTGACTAAAAATCGGTAATATTTTAGTGAGGTGCGGTACGAAGTAAGAAAGCTTTAGGTCTGAAACTCAGTAGCCAATGTCATTCCGTCCCCCAAAAGCAATCGAGCATATCCCCAGGGTTGTTGCTGGTCTCGTTCCAAGGGTACCTGGATGTAAAGGCTTAACGTTAGAAATTCGACGCGTCGTCCAGTTAGCCACCGATTCTGCCACCAGTCGCGCTACTTACACCCCAAAAATGAACTGATCTAGCATGCGGACTGAACTGTGAAAAGTACGTGTGACACGCGATAGGCGGATTTTAAACTAAAACACTGCATTGACACCAAATTATTAAAATTTAACAACAATGGC
>JAHWFP010047355.1:0-10055 GCA_023313725.1 Lithobius niger | reverse complement strand
TTTTATCCTGGTTTTGGGTCGAGAGTTTTTTGTGGACCACCCTGTACGTGCGGGAAGGCACACGTGTTACAGACTTTTCGTAAGTACTGGCGGGTCACTTACTTTATTTAGATACAAAAAATAGTCAACGGCTAGGGCCTGAGAACCGACAGTTTTTGTTGCAAAATACTTATTGTTTGCAAAATACTTACTTTAGTAATATTTTCATTAAATACAAAAAATCACTAAAATACTAACATTATCACTATCACTTATAACAATAATAAATTATTTGAGAAAACAGCATCAAATACTGTGCATTGTTAAAATACCAGTATTGTTTTACCATGGAAAAAAGCTAAAATGACAATAGCTCATTTAGCCCTTTTGTTGTAAGGTTCAAAGCAGTGCAACAATCAGTTAAAGGTCAACAATGGTAAAATTAGAATTCTAAACAATGCTCAAAAGTGGAGCCAAATTTGCATTTTTTTGATGCTACAACCAGCGTTTGTTTATATTTGAATTTCTACTTTGATAGCGAACCACACATTTTAGAGGGATGTTTTTTTTTATATCAAATATGTCCTCTTTAAAAGCTTAAATCGGGGAGGGAGCGAGGAAACAAATAATTTTTTTCCATTAAAAATATATCAACAAAATGTATAATAAAATGTATTATTTAAAATTCGGGTGTTAGCACCACAGCAATATAATACCAGAAACTGCCTCATTCTGAAGTACCAGTGAAAACGAAGTACCGGGGTACTAATCTTGGTACCGACACCGTCCAAAAAATATTTGGTACCGCCCAACACTACTGCTCTGTGTTAGCACATTAAACACATGCAAGCGGCCATTATGTCACTTAACACTTTGGCCACGATGGTGTCAACATCAAGTTCGTAATGCTCGAATTTTTTTAATTTATCTGTATTGTTTTTGTTTCCGTGGAGGAAATTTTCTAGGGGTCTCTTTCCAACCTGTTCACATGTCAGAATATTGACAGATTTAACGTCCTTGGTACCATATGCAGAAGTTGTTAATTTTCTTCAGTTCAATGCTGTTTTTAGTCTACATGAAGCTGATCCGATTTCCAAATTTTACTTACGTTGAAGTAAAACATGGCCAACAAATTTCCATGTTCAGATTGTGGCAGCAGAATAAGAAGACTGGAGGACTGAACAGAAGGACTGAACATGACCAATATTGGATAAATAATTAATTTAATTTGGGTGACGAAAAGCATAATCGGTTTTAGCACACATTACTGAACGTTAGTATTTTGCAGATAGTAAGAAACAGTAAAAACTATAAGGGCAATGTCATCTGTTTGGCAAAATGGTAAGTGGAATATTCTACACCGAACACACAAGGGTGCATCTACACAGGGCACTTTCAGCGTGTGACGGATTACGCGTGGCGTTTGCATTTCGGCACTTTTTTATAGCGCGCCATGTAGTTCCACCGGCAGCAAAATAATCCCCACACATTTTGAAGTACGTCAGTAGCGCGCGTTCAGAGCAGCTAGCGGCGGCACAAGAGTGCCCTGTGTAGAAACACAATAACATCAACGAACTCGAGGTGCGCGCGCTTTTTCCCCTGTTTAAGCGTGGCGCGTGGAAATAGAAAGCAATCTATTTATCGGCAGCATGCCACCGCAACGCTGCAACCTGATAGGATATTGTGAATCATGTGGTATTTCGATTTGCACTTGTTAATTTCCATGCTGTCATTTTTTTTTATTTGTCCAATTTTGTTAATTTTCCAAAACCTGGTTGGTAATTTCTTAGTTTACTTAGTTTTATATTCCATTTTACCTGAACGTTTAAAGTGGCACTACTATCACCGATTGAAAGCAGACTAAATCTTACAACATCTAGCACTATGTAGTACCATCTACAGGGTTCGTACCATTTTGGCTGAATGGATTTCAAGGACTTGTAAGGACTTTTTTCAAGGACTTGTAAGGACTTTCAATTACCAAGTGTCAAGCACACCAGACACCGGTGGGAAGTTCTGCTGCTCACTTGTGCAAAATTTGTTAGCAACTAGTAAATGACACCATTATAGGTCTAATTTTGTAGAGTTATTTTTGGTTGGGTTAAATTGAAAAATTGTCTCCAATTTCGTTATTCCCAGATAACGATACAAGAGTCCCGAAACGGTGGCCACACAAGTTTGCTCTTAGCACTGTTTCCAGTCCCTCTTACGACAAAAAAAAAAAAAAGAAGTGACACTACACCATTCGCAAAGAAAAATAGACGGTGCGTTGAATCAGACTGTGGCAAGTTTGCCCACCTAAATATGCCGTCTAACAAAGCGGCACCAAATTCAGAACATAAGTAATATGCACTTTATACTCTGCCATGTCAAATCTTGGTAATCTTTGGTAATCTTGGCTGGACAAAACGTCCTTACTGTAACATCCAATTAATGACTTGGGCCGACTGTAAACACTACCGTGAAAAACTAAGATGAGCTAACCTGAACAAAACTTCATATTAAAATGATTACAACGAGAGCTTGGTAGGTACTGTGTATGTAATATTAACTTTTCACACTGCAATGTAACGGTTTCCAAGATTTCTGAATGAAACTGCCAACCACTTTATGAATGCAGCTGTGAAGAAGTTAGGAGTTCAGCATCCAACTGATTTTAAGAAAATAAATTTGAAATGATATAAAAACAAAAACTGCCAACAGAGGCTTTATTCAATTGCTGTGGAAATTTAAAGGAGGACTTGCAAGGACTAAGTGCTGCATTTTCAATTTTTCAAGGACTTGTAAGGCCGTACAAATGGTAAAATGAAAAAGAAGGACTTGTAAGGTTTGTAAGCACTGGTACGAACCCTGCATCTATCACTTATCTGCTACCACAATCTGAACACGAAAATATGTTGGTCATGTTCAATCCTTCTGTTCAGTCCTCCAGTCTTCCTGTTTTGCTACCAAAAACAGAAATCCTACATCTGTTCCAGAACAGACAACATTAAAAAGACCAGATTAAGTGCCCATATTGGATGCAGTGGGCAGATCAACTGGAGAAGGTAAGTTGGATATCTGTGAGAAGTTTGTCACAATATTTGTTGCCGATGAATTTTCGCTTGTTCTGGCAAACACTTTTCTTGACGCATAAGCAGAAAATAAAATTGTTTCTTCCCTATTACTTAATCATAATCGACTATGAATTTAGAGTTGGTGTAGGCTCATCTATTCCGTATGTGCTTTGGCACAATCATTTCCTACCCTCCAGGCATGGAAAAAAAAGTATTTGTTCTGGGGCATATTTTACAAATCCATAAAGTTACCCGGTAAGTAGGCTTTTTATTTCTTATTTCCGTTTGAAACTAAGTAATCTAGTATTTTTACGGTAATTGTTTTCTTTCTGCTCAGAGTGTTGTAGTAAATTTCTAAACTATTTTAAACTACAACTTAATCCGATGCTTGCTACATGATGTATATGCGGGAAGGCACCTATTACACACTTGCGGGTCACTTACTTTATTTAGCTAAAATAGCCAACGGCTAGGGCCTGAGAACCAACAGTTTCTTATTGTCTGCAAAATACATACTTTAGTAAAATTTTCGTTAAAATCACTTATTTTATGGTAATTTGCCAAAATCAATCAATAATAAATAAATTATTTGAGAATTGTTTATAATACGGTAATTTAACCAGTGCTAAAATTATGACAAGGAGTTCATTTAACCCTTTTGTTGTATGGCTCAAAGCAGTGTCAGATCCCCGAAGTTAAGCAGCATTGGGCTGGATTGATACTTGGGTGGGTGACCACCTGGGAATCTGGCTGTTGCAGACATAGGGCTTTAGGGCTTCGGGCAGTAACAATCAGTTAAAGATCAACAATGGTAAAATTAGAATTCTAAACAATGTACAAAAGTGGAGCCAAATATGCATTTCTTTGTTGCTACAACCAGCGTTTGTTTATATTTGAATTTTTACTTTGATAGTGAACCACAAATTTTAGATGTTTTTTTTATATCAAATATGTCGTGTGTGTGTGTGTGTGTGCCTTTAAGCTTAAGTCGGGGAGGGGAAACAAATATTTTTTTCTATTAAAACTATATCAATAAAATGTAGTGTTCGACCGGGGTACCGGGTACTGACATACCGGGGTACCGACCGAGGTACCGACATACCAGGTTCGACCGGGGTACCGGGTAATGCTATTTTTGACCCAGCTCAGACTCGGTAAAAATTCGACTGAGTACAAACAGGGTAATAATTATTTCTTGAAAAAATTATTTTTATTTTCATAGTTTCATTTATACCTTCTGGATTCCCCTACAACTACTTGCACGCAATAGATGTTCATTAATGTGCACAGAAAAAAATCAGATAAATTGCTTTTATAGTTTCGGAGAATTAATTTTATTTTAATTACGAACTGTAAACGAACTAAAATTGAAAATCTCCGTCTTGAGAAAACGCGTCCGTAAGCGGCGATAGTTCCGCTAAAAATAGTTGTTCCCACCTGATAAGCGATAGTGTGAAGGTTTATTGGCTCCTTATCCATTTTACTTGTACATCGCAGCTGCTGTTTTAATTGTTTAATGTTGTGAAACATCATCTTCTCCCGATTTTCAACAACGAATCGAACATAAGCGCTCACGCCATGGCACCATGGTGGCTATTGTGAAATCGCCCGTCAGCCAATGAGAGCGCGCAAAATCGGTTACGTGGTGCCAACTAGCCAATGAGGGAACGCGATCTTCCAATTGCTTTGGAAAGGCATCTCGAGACCGCCAGAAACAGCTTCTTACATTCCATCTGACTGGCCAATGCCAAACGGGCATCGAGAAAATGTGTTGAAAGGCCCGGATAGAGGGGAATTCCAGCTTTTCAGTGAACCCAAGATGGCGGCGCCCAGTCAAATGGTCGATCGCTACCGCTGTCGAAAATGACCAGTTTTTTGTTCTTGAACTACGGAAAAAGGAATGAACACCACATTTATGCAGTTTTTAGTGAGACTGCACTCAAATAAAGTACTTTTTATAAAAGCATAGACATCGTTAACAATGTTTTCTTTACAGAAATCGATGCACAACATATCCGGTAGCGAATATCAGCTTTTCTCATGTCGATATTTTGGCCGAAAATTGCGTTTTTCGACCTGCACTTCTCCATGAAAGTTTCAACGTATATATATATATATGTCGTTACTGCACTTGGGCCACATCATTGGTTAAAGGGTTAAAGCCAACAAAGGCCTATTGGGAGACAAAGTAACTAAACTGCATTTTATTTTTTATTTCACTTTATTATTAAAAAATTTAGAACAAAGAATTGCTGGTCAATTTTATTTTTGACTTCACTTTATTTAATAACGTAAAGTTTATAATTAAAAAAATTTGGAAGAAAGAATTACTGGTATTTTACAGTTTTTTAAAGTTGGTTTCGTCCTTTTATTTGCTTTCGTTCATTGTTCACTATGCGCAATACAAAACTGGACGAAAGCAAAATGAAAACGAGTGAAAGCAATAAAAAGTAAAAAGGACGAAACCAAAGTAAAAAAAAAACCAAGAATTTTAACAGGTTAAAATTGATTTTTACTATCGTAAAATTACTTACCTTCAGTACTCATGCTAAATAAGCTAAATTTGGCTTTTCTCATGCTCAAACTAAAACTAAAACTAATTTTGATTTTAACACCAGTTGCTTGTTTTTGTGGCCAGGCGTGCTGCGCAGTCATACCTGCTGCAGCCGCCCGCCTTCCATGGGGAAAACCCCATTCGCTTTGAACCTTTCTTGTTCCTTAGTGGGGAGGCGGGCGGGTTGTACTGAAGGTAAGTAATTTTACGATAGTAAAAACCAATTTTAACCTGTTAAAATTCTTGTTTCTTACTATCTGCAAATTACTTACCTTCAGTACTCATGCTGACTTTGTCGTTTCGGGGGCGGGCTCTAGGAACCCCCCCTTTTTTTTTACAATAGACCTTAACTACCAACTTAATTTCTAGATTTGCTCACCTGAAGATAGGGCCTTTCCTCCTTCTTTGGTGTCCCTCTCTTTCACTGTTGGTACACTGGTTCTTCTTAAGACCCAGTCCA
Source organism: Lithobius niger (assembly GCA_023313725.1). NCBI lineage: Eukaryota > Metazoa > Arthropoda > Chilopoda > Lithobiomorpha > Lithobiidae > Lithobius > Lithobius niger. The sequence continues at coordinate 4,006 of JAHWFP010047355.1, read as the reverse complement.
CCTCTTCCCTCTGCATCCCTTCAGATCACTTGTAGGCCGTCGATTGTCGTCTACTGTCTCTTCTTAGATTCATTGACGACATTCTGAGCCACCAAGTCCGCTCCTGATTCGCCACTTATGTCTCTTAGATAGTGGCGAATGAACGTATTCTTGTTCTTCCACAGGCGGCTACTACCTCATCTAGTGGTGTGCCCTTCCCGTATGCCCACGAAGCTGACAGGGCCCTGAGCTCGTGTGCTCTGACTTGTCGGTACATCCGCATGTTCTGGGCTCGTCTCATATGCCCTCTGTATTACTTGACAAATCCACCTGCCTAGTTTGAACGGCGTGACTGATTTATTCACCACTTCTCCTACTGCATTGTCTATGTCCAGGAAGAGGGTTTTTTTTTCCTTAACTATCTGATCTGATATTACCTTTGCTGTCCTTTCGAGGTAATATTTCAGATCTCTGATGGGGCATTGCAGCTTCTCCTCACTCCCTCGGTTTTCCGTGTCCTATCGCGTGTATCACTACTGGCGTGGGCTCCTTGTCCGGTCTAAAGTTCTTTGCTCTGAAATCTGCTGGGAATATAAGTGACACCGATGACCAGTCTCTGGCAAATCTGATGTGGCCTTCTCTTCTTAAGAATGCTGCCACTTCGCTCTGTCGCGCTGCTGACGCCAGAGCGACGAGGAAAATCTTTTTTTGCGTCAGTATCCTGATTGATGCCGATGCCAGCGGTTCGTAGGGCGGCTGTGCCAGACTGGATAGGACCAGGGGCAGGCTCCATTTTGCAAGCAAAGTCCTCGTTCTGGGCCTCGCGTTTTCGAACGCCGCGATGAGTTTAGATAACAAAGGGTTTGACACCACTGTTGATCTCCCCGAGCACTGAGTTTATGGCCGACCTGTATCCTTTTATTGAGGTTGGTGATAGTCCTTTTTTAAATAATTCCTCCAGGAACTGAGTGAATTCCTCCAGGAACTGAGTGAGTTCAAAGATGGACGGGTCACAGGGGTCACATCCTCTGTCCTTTGCCCATGTAAACCATCTCCTCCACTGCCCCTCGTACATGTCAGATGTTGATTTTCTCACTGACTGCATGAGTCTGCTCGCTACTTATTTGGAGAAACTGTCTTCTGTCAGGTTTGTCTTCAGAGTCGCCACCCGTGAAGATGTAGAACTCCTGGGTTTGGGTGGATCGTCGTTCCCCTGTGCTGAGACAGAAAACTGTCTGTCAATGGCAGCATAACTGGCTCTTCTCTGTTCAATTCCAGCAGGTCCGGAAACTAACTGGCTGCCGGCCAGTATGGCGCTACTAGAATGAACGATCCGGAGGATTCCCTTATTTTGTTCGCCACTTGCTGTAGTAGGCAGAAGGTTGGGAAGGCGTATGCGCTCATCCCTACCCACGATATCGAGAGGGCATCCGTAGCCCAAGCTTGTGGGTCCGGGAACGGGGAGACGTAGTTTTGTAGTCGACTGTTCACCTTTGTTGCGAACAGGTCCACTACTGGCTTCCCCCATCTCGCAAACAGTGCCGCACAGATATTCGGGTCCAGCTGCCACTCTGTCGTAGGGACTTTGTTCCCTCTGGACAACTCATCCGCCCAAACGTTCTGCTTCCCTGCGATATGCCTCGGTATCAGGTTTATCGAAAAGTGTGTGCAAACTTCCATGAGTGCCGACGTCTCCTCCATCATGGCTTTGGAATGGGTCCCTCCCCCGTGCTTTATGTAGGCAACCGTGGTGGTGTTGTCGGACATTATGCCCACGTCTTTCCCCGTAGCCGATCTCTCCACGTTTCCACCGCCAATCTCACTGCCCTCAGTTGTAGTAGATTGATGTGCATAGCCTGTTCCTCCGGGGTCCACTTCCCTGAGATCATGGAATCTCCTAAGTGGGCCCCCCCCATCCTGTTGAGGAGGCGTCCTTGAATAGTAGTAACACTGCCTCCCTTTCCTTCAGGTGAACACCTTCTTGAAGGTTCTCCGTCCTGCACCATCAGCTCAAGTCTGGGAGATTGACCAGTTGTATGGTGTCTGCCCACGACTTCCGGGGATTCCATTCCTCTTTCCGGAACCAGTGTATCGGCTTTACCCTCCACTGTCCCCATGGCACCAACGCTGCGTTGGAATCTAGAATCCCGATCACTGATGCCAAGTCTCTTGCTGAGATTGCCGACATCTGGTTTAACCTCTTCAAAGAAGCACATGTTTTTTCCACTCGTTCTGCCGAAGGGCGTACTGTGCAGTCCTCTAAGTTGAATTCCACCCCTAGGAAAGTGAAAACCTGGAGTGGCGTGAACCTCAACTTCTTGTTGTTTATTCCCAAGTCCAGTTCCTTGAACAGTCTCAAACATCTGACCAGTTGTTGAAGTAGGGAGGTCCGTGAAAGGTTGCGAAGAAGCCAGTCGTCTAAGTAAGCAGTGTGAACATTCTTGATGGAGGAACCCCAGGACCGGCTTCATTATTCTTGTGAAGACTTGGGGGTGCCGTCGACAGGCCGAACGGAAGGGTCGTAAACTGATACGATACCCCTCCATGGTGTAACCTGAACAACAGGTGCCTGACGTCCTTGTGTAGGGGGATATGGAGGTAGGCGTCCTCCAGGTCCACCGACACCGTGTACTCCCCTTCCTGTAGTGCATCTCGGATCCTGCCGATTGACGCCATCTTGAAGTGTTCTTTGCGTATGTGTCCGTTGAGTCTTCTCAGATGGAAGATGAGGCGTGTGCCCCCCCCCCCCCTTTCTTTGGGATCACCCTCGCCGGGCTCCAAAACCCCTTCGTGTTTAGTGGGGCTAACTCCAGAGCTCCTTTCTCCAAAAGTTTCTCTATTTCCGCCTGTAGACCCGGTGCGCCTTCTGTCCGTTGCGGGGGCGCGGTTGACAATGCTGGTCTCGAAGAAAAGGGGGGGGGGGTAGTATCCGTTCTTCAGTGTCTCTTGCTCCCATTTCGCCAAGTGTCTTGAAAGTCTTCCCCCCACCTGACGGTGAATGGGGAAATACTCCTCCATCATGTCAATACTAGGCCCTCGTCTGCGGCCTCTTCCTTTACCTTGACTCCTGCCTGTTTGTTGGATCCCGCCCCTCCCTCTGGCCTGGGATGGGGCTCCTTCGCGAAAGGGCTGTGAATCTTGTTTCCTGTCACCTTTTCCGCCTCCTCTGCCTCTTCCGTCCCACCTCGTGGTTTGGATAGGTGGGGTATGCTCTCGTCATTGGTCTCGCTCTCCCCCTAAAGCCTCGCATCGCTGACGTTGATGGTGCTGGTGGCCTTGTTCTGTCTTTCAGCTCCGGTGCTAACGAAAGGAGCTTCCCGTCAAATATTTCCGTTGCTCCGTGAATCGAGAGGAGTCTAAGTTGGCCTGCGACGTCCGTCGGTATTGTGGATGCCGACTTAAGTAGCGCGTCCCGCTTCCTGAACACAACGTTAAGCAGTAGTCTTGAGGACCAATTGAGGCTGTCCTGCTGGAACGAGGATGCTCGCTTCATTATGTGCAGACATTCTCGAATCGTCCGATTTTCTTTGAGCTCTGGCTTTTCCGTCACTAGAGATTTTATAGCCGCTACTGATGCCGAGTAAGCAAGTTCGGTATGCGAGTTTGCTCTTATGCTGCACCGAAGGAGGACTTCGTCGTTGTCGTGGAGTTGAATTGGCATCCTTATGAATGCTGGTGTCTTGATAGTGGAATCCAGTTTTAAGCCCATGCGTTCCGTAAAGTATTCTGCCTCAGGGAAGGTCTTATATCTCTTTCGGGGGGGGGGGGCTTTTCCCCATTGCCGTGAAGAACATCTTGGCAAACTTCGGATCATGCGAAGGCAAAGGCTTGGATACGGATATAGGCTGGCGGTCTTTCCTTGTGAGGGACTCGTTCAGTAGTTGTCTGAAAGCGACCACCGACTATGGCAAGTGCACTGGGGCTGCTTTAAGGTGCCCGCATTCGCCAGGGTTTCCATTGGTGGGTCGTCCGGGTTGATCTCCGCTGGTACGGCCTGCTTGCAGAATGGTGTCTCCTTCAAATACTT
>JAHWFP010047353.1:15043-29476 GCA_023313725.1 Lithobius niger | reverse complement strand
AGGACGACCCTTTCCCCCACCACCTCCCCTGTTAAGGAAGTTGGGAGTAAACTTGTGACTTCTTTTCCTTTTCGGGATTCCAAAGGTGACCTTGATCGAGCAACATGCAGCTAATGAATGATTAATACACACGTAACTACATTTAGGTAGTATTTTTGTAAATTTTGAACCAGGATTTTATCGCGTTCTTTCTTCCATCGGCTTTTTTTTTCACGGCTTTTTTTTCCACGGCTTTTTTTTCCATCGGCCTTTTTTTCCATCAGCTTTTTTTTCCACGGCCTTTTTTTCCGCGGCTTTTTTTTCCATCGGCTTTTTTTTTCCATCAGCTTTTTTTTCCGGGGCTTTTTTTTCCATCAGCTTTTTTTTCCAGGCTTTTTTTTCCGCGGCTTTTTTTTCCTCGGCTTTTTTTTCCTAGATTCGGACCAGCGACTAGCTGCGGTTGCAGAGCCAGCTCTCGGCACAAGGACAAGCCGCCAATGATGCGTTTGACGTCATCCATCGTGGTTATCGTCCTGCATCTTAGTTCCCCCAGGGGATTCCCCTACCTTCCCAACTGCTGGAATGAGAAACGCGCCTAATACAGTGGAAGTAGCGTGAAGGTGCAATCCAGTTTAAATTTATACAGACGATTACGAGGTTCAGCACAGGCACCCTGCGTTTTATTACAGCTTTTTTTAATGTATTATGGTATTTGAATCAGGTGGCATGCTGTTGTTAGTTAATAAATCGATTGAACGTTGTGCGTTACTTGCCTGCGTAAAACGAAGCGAGGATTTCAATATGGCGGGCACAAGCAACCGTCTTTGCGCATGCACAGATGTTTTTTGCCGCTTGGCATGTTGGGATACATCACGGCACTGACCTAGAAAGGGCTGGAAGGAACGCGAGAGCTTGTAGTTGCTGGTCCCCCTAACCCAAACCTTTACGTCCCTGATTAAACGAAGGAGGCGCCCATGTTGCGGGTAGGAGGCAGCCATGCCTGAGGAAATGACGTCCCAGCACCTCCTTCTGTGTGCAAATCCACTAGTCAAGTCTTTCAGGGAGCAAGGTGGCCTGATGGTTAGCATGACTGTCTCCAGTGCCAGAGGTCTCGGGTTCGAATCCGGCCTCAGTCACCCCTGGCATTTTCGGGCAGAGAAGGGCCCTGTGATGTCTCGTGCTCATGTGGATTGTGGCATGTAAAAGAACCTAGGATTTCCGATAGGATTTACTTAGCAAAATTGACCCTCTCTCCTTCTGGCACCATGGCTAACGCTGGGTGCGCGTCAAAAAGCTACAGTCAAGTCTTTCAGGATAAAACGGAAACTCATAAGAAAACTGTATCTCCGTTTATTATAGTTTGCTTTTTTACTAAAGTAAATGTTTTTTTTTTCGTCGGCTAACAACGTAAACAGAGAGCTTTTATTTTTTTAAACTCCATTGTTTGTAAATCCATTAGTCACGTCTTTCCTTGCAGCACTATGATTGGCTGTCCGTGCTACTTTGGCGGAAAGTAGCGTCACAAAATCATTATAAGGACAACATAATTTCAGTTGTTGCTCACAATTCCTTCCTTATTTTACCTGATGTTTATTCTCTGTGGCTCTTTAGCCGCATCTTCTGTGACTATTTTCTATGGCTCTACAGCCGCATGCATTTTCTGCATTGTTTTCTGTGGGGTTTCAGCCGCATTTTCAGCACTGTTTTCAGTGGCTTTTCAACCGCATCGTCTGCTTCATTTTTTCTGTGGCTCGCATTGGCAGTTCAGTTGTGATCTTTTTTGCTGCAATTTGTTACAGCTCTTCAGCTATGTATTGTATCGTTGGCCAAAGAAGGCCTTATTTTGTATTTCATGACCGTAAATAACCAATGCGTTGATGCCTCCTTCTCTTCATATACCCTTCCTTCCTCCTTTTGCCATTACCAGTATAGTACCACGTTAAACTTTATCAAAACACCACCGACTGGATAGCCGCGACTTAACAACGCCTTTTCAACGCTTCAGTCTCAAAAAGTGGGATTCCTAAAGATTTACAAAAATCCACCCAGGGGCAGGAATGTTCACTTTTGACGTCACATTCCAATGACGAATGTTTAAATGATTGTGACCTTCTGCGACATGATGCGGTCACTCACCAACTTCTCGCGAACAAACGTGGAAATAAGGCAAACTGAGAGCCAGGACCACGCTGGTGATCATCACAAGAAACCGGCGATTTGCCCACCAAAGCATCCAAAGACATAAGCCGTGTCAGTACCTCTTCATACACACATAGACTACCACTCTTAACTAACCGCTTAGCCCTGAGGCTACAGCTCTAAACCGATAATAGGACTGATTCGCTTCCAACTTTTCTATGTATACACCGTCCCCTCCCTTTTCAGGGAGTCTTCAGTCCTTGCTGCCGCCATGTATTTTCATCAAGTGGCTGGGCGTATCATGTAACACTCTTCTCCACTCTAGCCGACCCTTGTTCACATCTTTGTTGGGTGACAGGAGCTGAGGTTGACGAGAGCAGAAAGACTGGCTTGAAAATAGCCCCTTTGCCAGTATACGCTATTGTTGACTGTTCTCTCTTGGGCTACACCGCTAACAGCCCTCTGTATAAACGTGTTCTTGTTGCTGCAGTGGCAATTAAAGACCTATTCGGAATGGTTGAGCTGAAATACTCAACGTACTTTCTCAAATCCCCATCCCCTTTCTTTTTCACTTGGTGTTTAAAACTTCTGAAGTTATGCAGATTTTAATAAATAAATGCAGATGCAAACATGTTTCCTTTGCTTTTGGGCTTTGAAGGCTGGTTGCCACGAAACGAAAGTTCGGAACATCTAGCGCCACGAGCGCTATCTAGTTCTCTCTAGCGCTTGCTTGCAGCCAGCAAAGAAATGCACAAAGAAATATTTTTTAACCCACCAAACAAGCCACGAGCCTTCCGAATTCTTCATTAAAAATTTGGTACGTCCTCTTGCACCTGGAAGCAAGCTGTAAAGATTAAGGATAACAATGCCACTAGATTGCGCCACGGTAGAATATAAAGAGAGTACCCTGGCGCCATCTAGCGACAGACATATCGTTAACCTTTTCAGCTTACTCCTCGGTGCACGAGTACATCCCAAATGTTTACTCATTAATATAAGGAGGCACGTGGCTTGTTTGTTGTTTTTGAAGGTGTTGCTTTGTGCATTCCTTTGCTTGCTGCGAGAAATAACTCGATAGGGCTATACCATACGCCACGGCTGTTTGCTGTGACGTGCATATCACGTGACTGGGCTAGTCCAATCAGACGGCCAAACAGCCGTTGTTCTCGTTCGTCATTGGCTAACTCATGGTGATGTCACGGGAAACAGCCATTGCGCATGGTTTAGATGCTGCGGATGTCAATTTGGTGGCAACCCGCCTTTAAATATCATACTGACTCATTGGGAAATTGACAGCCGTTGGGACCAAGTGGGACTGACATTACGGCATAATTTTTCGTCAGTCAACGAAGAAAATCAGATAGACTTTTACCACTAAACAAGACTTAAAAACTATAAATCTCTTACATTTTCGAAGATGCTCCGATCTTCATCTTGAGAAGAAATGCGAGAAAAACTAGAAAATTTTTTACAGTCACATGCTGCTTGTTTTCAAGTAGAAAAATGTAACGCTCGCGCAACTCCTCCACTGATCTTTATGAGTCACTCGCTTCCGGCGTGCGGATGGAGATCCCACGCGGCATCAAGATTTTTCGTATTTGAAAGCAAGCAGCACGCGACTGTAAAATATTTCTTTTTTTTTTCGCATTTCTTCCGCAGAAGAAGATCGGAGCAGCTTCGAAAATTTAACAGATTTTGTTTTTCAGTTTTGTATGATGGTAAAAGTGTATCGGATTTTCCCTGTTGCTAACAAGAAATTTCGCCGTAATGTCGATCGTTAACCTCTGTAATCGACGTTTACAAGTATTCTAAGTGAGGCCGACAGCTGCCGAGTTCCTTATTTTAAAATAAGCAAAGGCCGTATCTGTATGTGGATACGGCTGGTGGTAGGGCTTCGGCAGTTGATTTCTAAGGTTGAGGGTTCAGTGGCCCGCTCAGGCAATTTGACATTTACATCCGAAAGCCAATTGGAATAGGTTTCCATCTGTATTTATTTATCATTAGCTGGCCCTTTGGGTATCGGTTCTGCATTTATGCATATTTTCACGAGGGTGAGCAAGGGTGCACCTAGGAAAGGAATTTTATCGGGGGGGGGGGGGGGAGAAGAGCATTTAGCCTTTTAGGTGCCAGTTAGGTCACAATCAACCGTTTTTCTTTTTTTTTATAGTCAGTTTTAACGCCACTTTAACGGCAGTATAACGTCAGGAGTGCGTAAGTTTTTTTTTAAATCAATAAATGTGCTCATCCCCGAGTTGCATTTCAAAGCTGGAAAAATTCTGAGTGCTTGCGCGAGGTGTCTTTATAAGGTTGGGATTGTTACAAAGGGTTGAGAACATTTATCGATACTTAAACTACGCTCGAGTGGCATGTGAAATGAGTGATTAACACTGGCGATAGCCAGTGTTAGTAAGGGTCGACCTAGGATCGCTGTGTTAAACTCTCAACTTTGAGAGATTATAACTCCGCTAAAAGTAAACATCTTTAAACCAAATTTGGAATCTAGCCTTGACTAGTCATAGCCTGTCTGCAGTCCAAAAACTGTGAACTTCGGTCGAGCCAAACCCGAGATACAGAGAGGGGCCAAATAGACAACTTCTTGTTCTGCTTCTTCTTGATGATGATGATGATGATGTTGTTGTTGTTCTGGGAATACTTTCGTCTGTCCTCTCTACAGGGCAAACCATTTGTCCTATAACGCTGGTTTTTAGCTCATTTTACAGGTATTGCTCTGTAGATGTGCCCTTTCCATAAGGTATTTTCTAATTGGTCCAGTTGTTCAGGGGTTATGGAGCTCTAAACGACCAGATTGATTGTTTTACATTGTTTTAAACATTGTTATTATGCAACAATGCCAATTAGCAAAAGCCAGCTGCAAGACGTAGACTGTAGATTAAAAAAATTGTTTTTATTATTAACACTGGTGATAGCCAGTGTTAGTAAGGGTCAGCCTAGGGTTTCTGTGTTAAACTATCAACTTTGACCGTCAACTGAACTGTTTTACAGTTTAGCTGCAATTCTAAAAGTAACACAAATTAATAAACAAAAACGGAACGTTAAATGTTTAGAGTAAGGGTCTAAAAGTCAAAACCTAGAAGGAACACGGACAAGCTTTGACAGTCAGGGTCTAGGTGTACAATTTTGTCAGTAGAGGCTGGTAAGCATTAGACCCTTACTACCCGGTGGTCAGCAATAAATATATTTTGGCAAAAAACTGTAAATCCTCCTATAAAGGCCCATGTAATGATCCAGTTGTAGTATGGTATACGTTTCCTGCTTTGCGTTATGTTGAAAAATATTTTTCGATTTAGTAACAAAACAGCATATTCGCAGCAGGGAGCATTAATTTGGTTATCCTCTGCCATAAATCTAAGAAATATAATAAAAAAATCTAAAGCAGCAAAAGATAAAATGCCGAATCGTCACAAGAAAATTGTGCTCTTAAATTTCCATGACAATATTGTAAGAACAAAGAAAACCTGCTACAACCGTTCAGACACACGGTCTATCCAATAGACTAGAACTAAGCTAACCACCGGGTAGTAAGGGTCTAATGCTTACCAGCCTCTACTGACAAAATTGTACACCTAGACCCTGACTGTCAAAGCTTGTCCGTGTTCTTTCTAGGTTTTGACTTTTAGACCCTTACTCTAAACATTTAACGTTCCGTTTTTGTTTATTAATATAGTTTAAGTTTACCCGAAGATTAGTTACAATTGTTTACCCGAAGATCGATCAGAAACTTGCCGAAAACCGCCCGACTCACCGCGAAAGCTGACGATTGTTGTTGGACGAGCATTATTACCAGTCACGGCGCGTCAGCCACAGTAAATACGTGTTTTATTTGTACTGAAAATATTGCTTCTTAGATTTCAAATAGAATATAATAGACAATTACTAAGTTTTACGACAATTATTATAATTTCAAACTATTTTCGTTAATTCAAATACCGCATAACATTTTACGTTTTACGGTTGCCTCTACCGCCGCGCTAAGCTTCGAATATTAACGGCGATTAGGCCTAAGGGCGCGTTTATGCAACGACTCGCCTTCAGATAAGCTAGAAATTATCTGAAATTCCAACATGGCCACGGCTTTAGCTCTGCCGGCTCGCAACGAAAACAGTCAATAATGAGATTTCAGAAGCGACTGGAAAATTGTTTCGTCAGGAGGAATTCTTTATTTTACTGTCACGGATTATAAGACTACAAGCATTTGCTTAAACGATGTCGGATTTAGCTAATCCAGGAAGCATTGTTACCATGGCAACGACACATTTGCCATCGCAATTAAGTTCCAGCTGCGAGAATGCAAAGGCGAGTCGTTGCATAAACGCACCCTAACGCGGTCGGGCAGAAAGCTAATGCTGGCTGGTTGCTCCATCATTACGGTAACCAAAGATTAATCGCGCATCGCTAGGAATCCAAATCAGGCGACATCACTTGACTATCAGACGTCATATATGTTTAAAAATTGGTTTAAGCTTGCCAAGTCTAGTTCTGTCATAATTTCGTGATGTGGTGGAGGCCAGGAAAACAGTCGATTCGATCGTAAAAACAACATGGAGGGGTGAGGCTAACGGTTTAACCTGAAAAAATGCCGTGTGGTCGTTTAATCGGTGTTAAGGAGGGTGATTGGCTGGTGGCTGCCGCTTACTGGATTCCCATTGGTTAATTGCCGTTGGAAAAAATTATGACGGTATATTCTCAGTGAGACATATCATTTTAACATTTGGTTGGCTCCGTGCAAGTAATTCAGTAGCCTAGTAGAACTGCGCGTCCAATGAGTCCTCCTGAGTCCTGCGTCCATTGATCATAGACGATCTATGTGTGATCAGCCACACGGAAGCAATAGTGAATGTACGTGAGAGTAACGTAAGGTTTGACTGGTGAGTTCTGACAATATTATGGGTCAGCTAACTAAATGTTCAGACTAACAATACTTTGAACGAAAAGAAGACATCATTAACCCCCCAAACAAAATCGTCTAAAACGGTACTCAGCTTTCTAAAAACCTAAGGCAACTTAGCCTACTTAGTTTTAAAAGCTATTATCTTGTTGCCATAGCAGTTTAGTTCAAAAGGCATCACGCTGATGGTTTGTTGTTTAGTTTGGTCAGTATTAAATTCCACCAACTCCGAGTATTTCTACATGAATTGCTTTTGTAGAAGCATTACTGACGCCCATCATAAACGTCAACGCCTTGCTAAGACATGAATGGAAGCATGCTCTTTGCGTTGTTTTTCGTGTTTCTGTGAAACAAACGCCACGCATTTATTTATGGGCAAAAATGTTAAGTTTAAATTCCTGTAACAACAACAACACGAGTGCTGAACAATGAGCTTCTTTTCTTTAACTCGAAAAGGAAAAAAAAAAGAAAACGAAAAAGAAAGAACTACGCACAAACTTCGCACTTAAAAGCTACAAAATCCACAGACGACAGCGACACCCTATTTGGCACAGGACCGTTTGAAAGAAATTTTGCGAGAAACACAAAACACGGCTTTAGCATCGGCTTTCAAGACAAAGTCGCATTGGACCCTTTCTTTGTCACGCTCGAAACCCTATTCTTTGGATGGCGTTGCCGCAGACTTCGCTAAAAGCAAGAGCACCCCATCCCACAAAAGTCGGCGTGATTCCCGTCAAAAGCCCAGCCTTCCTGCTCGACAAATGCCGGCTAATCTAGCCTTCGAAGGCAGCCTGCGAATTGTTCTTCTTGCCTCTCGCCCGCTTGTTCGCACAGCTCATAAAATCCGGGCGACGCTTCGCTTAATTTCGGGATGCGCCGGCGAACAACTCGCTGCACTTCGGAAGCTAGCGATCGCCTCTCCGACCCGGCCTGAGCTATATTCCAATAACAATAGTGGTTATGGCGCTATTATTGGGAGGTTCAGCAGGATATGAACACGAGACAATGGAGTCATAATCTCGTCTATTGCTTGCAGCCTGGTAACGCCTATGCCTATCACCCCTTTCGTTATTACTGTCAGGATTACGCTAAGACCTGGACGACAATAGGCGAGAAAAGCAGAAACGGAGTAGGGTTTGCTGCGCTGAACAGAGCATCATTCGCAAGGAGCAACCACAGCGCTTCAAACAGAAAATCTAATTGGATACATTATTCTTGTTTCGTGAATTGCATTACTCCTGCTAAACGGCGATGAATGGGGCTAAGCCGACACAATGGCGCCCCCGGGGGGGCCCCCCCCCCCCCCCTTACGTGGACTTTAATACCCGGGTATTAACGAGTCTGTGATTAGTCGAATTTTTCCCAAAAATCGAAGAATTAAAGGGGGTTGGTTGCTTCTCTCCACAATTTGTTGGCGCATTTCAGGTTTTCACGTCATTCCTGTTGAGAGGGCTTATCAACCCGTTTCGTATGTCAGTTCTTGTTGTCGCGACCCAAAATTTGGCATGCTCTAAAAAATTTGACATCGCCTAAAAAATGCATTTGATTCAGTAAATCATTAATATCTCTTTAGCAAAGTATCCCATTACGGCATCAGGAATCATTGCCAATCTGTGGATCAATACTTATTTATAAAACAGGCGTCAATATGTGCTCTTCATCTCCTCTTAGGCCAGTTAACTATGGTGTCCTACATGGGTCCATTTTGGGACCTTTATTTTTTCGAATTTACTACAAGAACTCAGTGCCGCAATTAAGGAGGATTCAAAGGGTGCATTGCACCCGGGCCCTACATTTATATCAGGGGGCCACATATTTACATAAAACTACTATAAAGTAGGCCTTCCCCTTGAATCCAAAACTGTTTAGTCTTTGGGGCCCTACATTTTCCCCCTTGAAACCCCCTTTGAAAAAGGGTAGTTGCGGCGCTGCAAGAACTACCTGGTAACCTACAGTTTCTAAGCTGTCAAAGTCGATTTTATCTGCTGACAAAATCATTTTTTATGTCACTGGAAACAATCTAGTCGAGATTACAAACACTGCTAAACAGAAATTGGGAAAACATCCCAATTACTAAGTCTAAATAGGCTTTCAAAAATGTTCAAACGACATATTTTATGAGATTTAGAGCTAGGTTAATGGTTAATCAATAATTAATCGTTAATCATTATTAATGGTCAATACATTAAGAAACGTCGATAGAGCAAAACTTCTGGGTCCAAAAATTGATTCTCATTTATTAGTTGGAAGACCATGTCTAATTAATTGCAACCAAGATAGCCAAAGGGGTTGGAATTTTATACAAACTCATATAGGATCTTACATTATTTTGCCTTTAGCAACTATACTACTCTTTATTCATCCATGTCTGAATTATTGCATCTTAACTCTGATGAATACTTGTAAAACAACCAAAATTCGTCTCCTAAAGTTATAAAAGAAAACAGTAAAATCAATACTGCCCTAATCAACTTAGGAACATAGCTTGCCTTTGTTCAAGATGACAGAAATTATCCCTGTTAATAGCTTATTTACTACAGTGATGGTGCTCACATTAAAAAAAACAAAAAACATGCGGTCAAACAAATTTTTCAGATACGTTTTGCTATCCATGGTGCTTACTCGTAATGCTTCTAACTGACATACAACCTTTAATGTAACTCAAATAAGTCAATTTCTCTAGCTGATCACACCTGACGGATGTGAAATTCCATCCCACAAAATATTAGAAATTATAATATTTATTAGCCGAGCGACCGAAGCGAGGCCTTAATACTCGACTGAATTGGGATTTTGTGTGTCTGTCTGTTTGTCTGTTTGGGGCACAATAACATTCGCCATTTTGTTCTGATTTGGTTCAAATTGACTGACAAGGGAAGAGAGCGTAGGTGCATGGAAGAAAAAATTTCAAAGAAGAAATTCCTACCTAAAATATTTCAGGGCTAGGGGCCGGAATTCCACATTAGAGCATTAAAAAAATCATATAGTGGAGAAGCAACGTACTGAACTGTGAGTACTGGACAGAAATCATATAGGTTTCTGCCCTGTGAATATGCAAAATCAACTAATGTGTCACATTATCTCTGGCTCGGCCTAGTAATTGTAACCTTCAGACCTGATAAAATGCCTTGTTATCTATTATTGTTGCTATTGTTGTTATTATTGAATTATTGTTGCATAAATAGATCTTTCTTTCGAAAAAAAAATTCACAGAAGTGATGCAAATTATTCCTTTGCATACTAAAAACGTTTTTTTTTTTAAATCGTTTTCTCGCCTTTTTTTGTATTGTTTTCCTGATACTTTTCTTGCAGGTTCACTTTACTGACCTCCTGTGGTTTATTATTATAATTTTTTTTTAACTCTGTAAGATTTTACTGCATTTTTTAGTTAAGTGCAAGTATTTATTTTTATTGTATATTCATGGCTTTTGCGTTTTTTTTTTATTGTATCTTTTGGGTTCACTACAAGACGTCAAGTATGGTTATTCAGTACCTTTCAGCGTTTCGAATGGTAGAAATAAAGCACATATTATTTCATTGACTTTATTATTGACGGACATTTATCTTAAAAGATAAATATTGTAAATATTCTGGCTTGTAAATAGTGAACCAGAATAAGAAAGAGGGGGGAAAAACGAAATTTTATGTATTTGATGATACCCATAGTTGGCGAATTTTCCAGTATTGTACATATGTCAACAGTGTTCAATTAAGCACTTGCACTTCGCGCTCGACTATAGCCTCAACATGCCATAGGCTATTAGGGTACCTTGAAGGCTGGCTTGCGCTGCTGCTGAAAAGGCCCGTCTCGCTCGAAATCGCGCCACAACGTTGCAATCAGACGAACGCAGAAAACATCGTGTTTAGCTGCAGAGGTTCATGTTCAAAAATAGTACTTGTTTGGGGTCGACGAGCCGCAAACAATAGAAATATTTTCTACAGCAAGCATTGTTTTTTACATCTGATCATTTGCCATACGTTGATGCCCACGTGCCGACTAGCTAATTATGGTGTATTTGTTGCCCAATTAGTTGGTACCTACCTCACCCTTAACCCTTTAAGTGCTACGTTAATTTTCTATCAACACAAAAGTAAGGGTGACCTGGACAGGACTCGAACTAGCAAATTGAAGGAGCTCTTTAACGTGAGGCACACGGATGCGGCTTATTAAGGGAATCTAGTATTGTTGTCATTTCTCCATTGTTGCCCATCTCGCGCATAGTTTGAACTCTTTTTTTTTAATATTTAAACCTGTGCTGCTTGTGTTTGGCTCGAGAGCACTTAAAAGGTTAAGGTAGGTGGCGTTCCACACCGCCCCACCACCTTCATCTAGTGTCTTGTTATCACATGAACTGTTAATGTCAATAAAAGAGGACAGTAGCCTACCATTTGTGCAATGTCACTTCAACCAGTTCAATTCCCGAGTACGGATCTCATTATTTAAGTAAGATAGGTAGTTTACGTATGTAAGGATCAACATAACAATGGCACCGACTAAATACAGATGCAAACCTATTTACGTTGCTTTTTGGACTTATATGTCAGACTGCCTGAGCGGGGAATCGAACCCAGGACTTTTGAAACCAAAGGCCAAGGTCCTACCGCTGAGACAGACTGACACGGCCGTGTCAGTCTGGCTCAGCGGTAGGACTTTTATAATTTCAATGGGTCGACTCACGCTTGCAAACACAATGATCCAATTTACTTTCTCCTTCAGCATTATATACAACAAACATTATTTACAACGTGACATCGATCAACATGAATTTGTCCTACAAGACGACAAAGAGCATCTCTACCGCTTGTAGCTACCTTTTGCGAGTGTCTCTGGCGGTAAAACGTTCGTTTCTTTTATAGCTCGCTTCCCACCAAAAACCAAGTTATAAAGTTGCAACGAATGGAACTTCAGTCTTCGTGGAAAGTTGTTGCTTCTTGCAGTGTTCTAAAGTTAGCAAATGTATCACAAAAGTTTCTTCTTGTCGAACGGGGTAATGGCCCATAATTGCACATAATTACGTAATAACTGTCATTACGTGTTCGAATGGAATGATACGGCCAAACCTTACACCTTGGCCTTTGGTTTCAAAGGTCCTGGGTTCGATTCCCCGCTCAGGCAGTCTGACATAGGAGTCCAAAAGGCAACGTAAATAGGTTTGCATCTGTATTTAGTTATTTCTTGTGAGCCTTTGGCTTTCCCGTCTTTAACAATGGCACCGAGTGGGGAAGAGCCCCCCCCCCCCCCCCCCCCCCGTATAGTCACCGAAAATGTTGAAGTCTTAAACTTAAAATTATTTCGTAAAATTAAGTCGCATATTATATAGTAAAAAATCGGTTTGCCTTTCCTTTTGTGGTTGAAGACGCTTCAGAAGCTTTCTCTAGTTTCCAACAACGACGACAGCGGTTATGGTTTCTTCCTCCAGCATTCAGAAGGTTGGACCACATCCAGAATGTTGAAGTCGAGCTCGACTCCTTTGAACTCTGATGGTGCACTTCCACTCAAGTCAACAGTGCAACACTGCGTAAGCCAGTTCACTTATTTCGTTCAACACGAATGGCTCATCGACCTCAATTTTGAAATGCTCAGTCGGGTTAAGTGGCTATTTGAGTGACTTAGGGCGGGTTTACGCAACAACAATTTTCTCGCTCACTAGCTTTTACTTGGTTAATACTAAATCTGCTGGCTGCTTTTCGCCATTACCGGAGAATGTGGCTTTCGAACGTAGGCTTTAGTAATCATGGCAACAATGCGGGTGCCGATTTTCTCTTCGTGTCTCATGACACGATACGTGCAACATGACAGGGTCGATTTCCGAAAAGAAGCAAACAATTTTTACTGCAAGACAAGACGACGGACTGATTTCTGAATGCCGCCATTGGATGGTTTGTCTTCGATTCGATAACTGCGAAATGGACGCCATGTTGGATTTTGAATTCTTGCTGCCAGCAGCTATTTATTCTGCCGTCGTCTGATCACTACTAGAAGCTGTTCTTTGAGCGTGAATAACAAATTTTGGAAATAGCGTGAAATGACAACAATCTTGTAGCAATGTTTAAAATTACTGTAGCACGTTGTTCTTTATCCGTGTTGTTATTTATAATACATACAATTTGTTATCTATTACCGCATTCATTTAGTAGCAACGGGAAACTAATCATAAATAAATAACGGTTGACTAGCAAATAGCACTTGGCGAGCGAGAATGACTTGTTGCGTAAACGTGCCCTAAAGGTTCTTGCAAAGCAAGGAAACCTAGTGATTTCCATAAAATGGTTAATTCAGGTAGTATAAGAGAGGCGACCATAAATATCGTAAACGCTCCACTTATTTTATCGAAAATTATCCCGAAACTTAGGTTAGAATCAAATAGGAGTTTTAAATCCAACACTCACGGCTTAATCGTTAACGGCGTTAAAAGTAACAAGTAGATTGTAAATTGTACCTTAATGGTGTAGAACTTACGTTTATAATTGGTACTCACTGTGACGCAACAATTATAGCACAAAGCTGGTTTTGGCGTTACTTTAAATCTTTTAAGATTAATGAGACAGCTATTTACCTTGTGGTCATGGCTGGGCAAAATTACGAAGCCATTAAGAGTACTTAATATTAAAGTAACTTGTAACTTACCCATTCAACCCCACTTGCATCGTGGAGACATGATCCTTACTTACCAACTTACTCATAACCTTCTAAAACCTTCTAACCTTCTAACCTCATAACCTTCTAATTACTGATCTTTTCTTCACCTAATTTCAATTTTAATGGTGGCCGTCCTTTTCGCATCTGTGGTTCTGTGTCCCCGGACTAAACTTCGTTTTCAGTTTTTTACGGAAAGGGTTGTCAATGCCAGGAGTGCCCTTCCCTCTCATGTTGCTTGTGCCCCATCTCTTCATGCCTTCGAATCTCGTTTTGATAGGCTTGTTCGTTAATTGTTGATGTTTGTGTGGGTGGGTGCTTATGTCTTTTCTATTTCTATTTCTATTTCCAATGGTCAAACTGAACATTTGGGATGCTATTATCACTCCAAATGACCATCCAGCTCCATTTCGCAAGGTATGGAACAGCAAATTTCGTGACACACTCAGTCAAGGATACCAGTTCTGTAGCTTTTGATGATAATCTACACTCAACCTCTACAGTACAAATCTTTGATCGTTTTCCGAATTTATTCAAACCAGGTTTGGGAAAGTTTAAAGATTTCCAAGCTGAGGTTAAGTTAAACCCAACGCTAAGCCTAGAATCATGAAAGTAAAACCTGTACGACTCGCCGTGAGAAGCAAGGTTGAAGCTGAGATAGGTCGCTTCGTAAGTACATGAACGGATTCTGAAACCTGTGAACTGTTACTGCTTGGGCAACGCCAATAGGGGGGGGGGGGGGGGAAAGGGGGTTAAATGGGCGGCGAAAGCG
>JAHWFP010047353.1:1663-14943 GCA_023313725.1 Lithobius niger | reverse complement strand
GATGAGGCTTAATGGCGCGTCGACAGCTTGGTCATTAGCGCCAACCTCAGTCACAGTGCAGTGGTCCGGGTTGCCACTGCACCACACATTACAGAGATATTATTCAAACCCCTAACCTAAATCTTGTCATACATCTGTACCTCCTGCAAAAATTGAAAAACACCGGACAGGAGGACAGACTTATCGCCCAATTGACGCACAATGTCATGCGGAAGATGGAAACGACGACGAAAACCATCAAGATGGCAACAATCAACAAGGAAGTGCCGGACCGTAAGTGGCCGCCGACACCAATAACATTCAGGAGGGTCAACCCCCCGCAAAAGGAAACAGTGAGTAAGTCGAGTGTGACCAATGCGCAAACGGACCAACACCACCTCCTCACGGCGACTGCGGCGACACGCCGAGTGCCATTCCTAAACAGTGCCTTTAATAGCTCGTAATTTATTGCCGTCCTGTCCATCCCACGAGGCTTGCCAAAAAGCGTGTAACCTTAGACGCAGAGTTGGAAAAGCGTCCGATGGAACAAGGCTGAGATCCCTTCCGAGATCCCCTTTTGCTGCAGAATCCGCTTGCTCATTTCCACCTATCCCAACATGGCCCGGGATCCAGCAGAAAAGCACGGTTTTCCGCTGGCCAGGCAAGCGGGAAAGCAAGGCTTGGACACGTTGTGTCAAGGGGTTCCGTGGATTGTAAGTCGCCAAGGACTCCAGGGCACTCATGGAATCACTAAAGATAATGAAATGCGTGCCCTAACGCCAATAGGTTTGGTACATAAACCAAATTGTGATGTCAGAATTGTTGGAAACTACAGTGTAACAGTCAACCCCGAAATTGTTGTAGAATATTTTCCTGTATCTCATGCTGAGGATTTATTCAGTGAACTAGCTGGTTGTGATGCATTTTTGTTGATCGACTTGTTGGACGCATTTCTTCAAATGGAGTTACAATCATCACGCACGCTTGTCTCTCCTTATCATTAATACCTGCTTAAGCGTATTTGAGTGGCTGCTCATCCCATTAAGGCGAGTGCACTCCCAGAATATTCCAGAAAAGAATATAAATAGTGTTAAAAGATCTCCGTAAAGCCAAGTCGTTTACGACGTTGTCCTGGTGGCATGGAAAGGCGCTGAGCATGATAAGACTCTAATCAACGTTTTAGAGGGTAAGCATGCTGAGCGCCTTTCCATGCCACACGGAAAAAGCCAAATGTAAGCTGTATAAGTCTGAACTGAAGTAATGAGTTTTTTGCATTTTAACGATGGTATTCACATTCTGTCTCAAGTTTTGTATGCAATCATTAAAAGCCCAGAACCCAGAAAAAATTCATTCTCAAATAGTTTTTTGGGTTTCTGCAACAATACTCCGAATTCGTACCTCACTTAGCCTCCATTTGGCATTGTTTAACAAATTGCTTAACAATTCCAAAAAACACTTCCTTGGTTAAGCAAGTTAAAGTAGCATTTTCATAGTCTAATGTATAATTTAGGGTCTAATTTTTAGAGTGAAAGTTAAAGAAAGGCTTTAAGCTGGTCATAGAAAACCAAGTTAATTAGTTTGAAAATCAACATGATAAACGTGATGTGAGAAAAGACAAAGTATACAAATGGTTTTCACTAAAAATTTTAGTGCAGGTTTAAGGAAAAAAACCTGTTTTGGTTGCTCAAAAAAAGGTCATTTGATTCAAGTATATAAAAATAAAAATTCTACTAAGAAATCAAATGCAAGTGTCGCCGTTCTTTCCTTCATGCTGGAACCTTAGAAATCACAAGACAAAGGAAGCCATTTAGTACAATGCTACTAGAGAGCCTATAGGAAGTTGGGAAATGAACTAAATGTGTGATGTGGAAAGGAACAGGAAAGAGAATAAAACCTGCGAATGCGACATTTGCTTCAGTGGAAAAATTATTCAGTTTCATTATTGTAATTGGCCCTGCTCTTGCGCAGTACCACACACAGATGCTCTTCAAACTTCACCAATGTCGGTCGCCACTCGCCAAACGGCGAGGAAAATTCAGCATTTGACGACTTGGTTTTTAGAGCTACTTGCCGAATGGTGACTGATTAACAAACCCCGATGCTTAAATTGTCATATCTTGGGAACCGTGTTAGCTAGAAACAAGCGGTTTAGGGCATTGTGTGCAGAATTCGAAGGGCTCTCCAACCAAGTGTGCTAGCCCCTTTAGATGATTGGAGGGTTAGATTAATGCAGACAATATTTAAGCATTAAGTAGCAGCAAAACTTAAAATTTCTTCTACATGGCAAGGAGGTAAGGGACATTTTAATGTACATTTTAATGTACATTTTAATGTCTACTGGCCAAATGGTGAGTGCCACACAGTTCACATTCGTGAAGGTGGCGGTCCTGGTATTGCGTTGGCTAATTAATGGTCGTACGTGATTGCTAATGTTCCAACCTGGAGTTAAGAAACAACACATAGAGCTTCAGTCTCAGGTGGCACTCCCTAAAATGCATTCCGTTTATCTGTCTGACATGCTTTTTTCGCTTACGACTTGACTGTGTCTATAGGACATGTGTAGGATATGTCTGTAGAAACCAAGTACAGTCATTTTGATGCTATATCAACAAAAGCAAAGTATTTTGATCGTCATTTTGGAAACATTCCATCCATTTGAAAGCACCACATTTATTTTGAAATTCTGTTGTTTGCACATCGCTTCTTCTAGCAACACCCAAATGTACTGTTTCCGGGTACAATGTTGCTTTTTTTTTTCTCTGTGTGTGTCTTTCTGTTTTCCCGAGCTCGCTTCGCTTGTTCATTCCACGCTGGTAGTATTTTACGCAATAATATTTTTTCCTACCTATTTGGAAACATTTCTTCTTTTTTTCGCGAGTCACTGCTAGCAGACAAATGCTTTCCTGCAGATTTCCAACCGTATATTACATCACACTGAGGTAGCAATGAAGTGTCGTATGTGCAAAAATTTTTTATTGTTGACAGCACCTATCTTCCTGCTGGGCTAGCTAACAGAATCTGTGTAAACTGTAAGGATTAGATTAAACTACCGAATCCACTTTACGAGGGTAACGCCAAATCTAACACCATGATTTTTACTTTTTTAATCTAGGTAGGAACGTCAACTATTGAAAAAAATGAACACAAGGCAACCATCTTTAAACAAATTTACTTACTTACTGACCCAGTTAACTCAAATACAGAATCGTTCCATTTCCCGATAGCCTAAATGGACTAAATCTGCTCACCACTAGGCTAGAAAAGAACCATGCAGACTGCTGACTTACCAATTTGTCTACAATTGCGAATTTGGTATCTTGGTTGTGGCCTAGCTAACGAGTAGCAAGGTCTTACCTAAACGAATTTGGTGTGAACTAATAATTACAAACAACATAAAGTGAACCGGAAAATGCTCACTTCCTTGCAGAAACTAATTCTAATATAAATGTGTATAGAAACGAAGTTAACGCTCATTAATATCTCGTTCTATGGCAACATTGGGAATGTTTGATAGTAAAAACTGAAGTATGCTCTTGGTAGCTGAAAAAAAAAAACAACAACAAAATTAGATCAGATAAGATACTACCGGAGGGACAGTCTTGCGATTCCATGCATAGTGAGGAACGGCATGCCAAGACAACCACATCTTTGTTCTTCCATGGCTTTCTTGCTTGGTAATCTGACGATTCTGTTTTCTCCCTATGCAGAAATCCACAGCTAGCTTTTGACAACAATAATCGAGAAAACGTCCCTGCAGTGAAGCCCATATCTTCTTGCAGCGGACTTGCTCAGCAGTGTAGCGATCCTTCGCAAAAGCACGACATTAAGGGGTAATACTGGCAAGCAATTA
The DNA here is from genome assembly GCA_023313725.1 of Lithobius niger. Lineage (NCBI taxonomy): Eukaryota > Metazoa > Arthropoda > Chilopoda > Lithobiomorpha > Lithobiidae > Lithobius > Lithobius niger. The sequence goes on along the minus strand of JAHWFP010047353.1, from coordinate 11,114 downwards.
CACGGGGAAACGAGCCCACCACGACCTTTGAAACCAAAGGCTAAGGTCCTACCGCTGAGCCATACTGACACGGCCAAAAGGAAACGTCTATAGGCAGCATTTAACACGTGCATATATACATATAAACACACACATGACCTTGGCTTTTGGCTTCAAAGGTCGTGGGCTCGATTCCTCACTCAGTCAGTGTGACATACAAGTTCAAAAGGCAACGTAAATAGGTTTGCTTCCGTATTTATTAATCGCAGTTTGTTGTCAGACCGCCTTTGGCTTTAGATTATCGTCTGATGACGCGATGATGGACTTGCAGTATCCCTTGACGGAATGTCATAATTTTAGTTACATCTTCACGATGGTGAATTCCATCTCTGAAATATCTTTAAATTAATTTTGCAAACTGCATCTGATGCAAACTAAACTCGGGTAAGAAAGAGAATGACTTGACGTTTTATTGAGTGTTTAAGTCGTTGAATATCGCCTGTCCCTGGTGCCTGCAAGGTTCACTTTGAAAGCTGATTACAGCCTCACTCAAAACGAAACCTTGTCGACTGGATTACTTAAAGTCAGGTTTCGCCGTAGATTGCCGTTTTCTTGCTTCCGTCTTCGATTTAAAATCTTCATCTTGGATTCAAAATACTTAACGATATTAATCTCACGAGCTTGAATGTTTAAGTTTGCCACACTAAAACGAAGTCAACTCGTCGCCATGGCTTAAGACGTGTACGGACTCCCTTGAACTCGCTGTGCACTCAAGGTGCACCTATATTACCAGGAAAAACAGGCAATATTCGAAGTACGCCGAGTCGTAAAGTGAACGGCCAGACACTAATGGTTGTTTACATGTTTATATGAGCTGGCTCAGTTTGGAACCTTACTAGACATTATAGAAGACACGCGGGATCCGATCGGGGAAACCTCCAATCAGGGCAGGGCCGATAGATTGGCCAGTATAGGCTGGAATCGGTCCCCACTGATGAAGGAGCCTGACACTTGCTCATACTACGCCATGCATCAAATGTGATATGAATTTTGTCAGGTCACCCTTCCCACATACTGATTACAGCTTAATTCGAGCAACCTAGACACCAGTAACTTGTTTTTAGGAACGGTCATTTTAATCGCCACTCGGAAGCCGACATAGATTTTGAAATACGTTATGTTCTGAGCGTCGATTTCCATAAGACGTCCGAAATAACAGCGTAGTCTTTCAGCTCATGTGGCTAACAGCCAAAGAGTCAGATCTAGTACTTTCTGACACAGCCAGACCCATTTCAACTCTCACGACCATGTTTTTCAAGAATATAGCTCGACTCGGGCTAAAACTAGAGAGGTTTCCCTCTTCTCTTCCCAAAAGTAAGGGCGAATGGAGCATTTCCTGTGTTGGCCCTGAAATTGGAGACTCAAAGATGACTTTGAAGAGAGAGCGACGACGCCATCGTGTTTTATGTGCTTTGCTGGGCGGGATAATATTTCGGCAAGGAGCTCTCTTTATTGCGAAAGTGAGCAAGTAATGGGTCTGGCGGCATCTTTAGCCACTCCCGGCCAACCCCCGTATAACGACATGTACGGAATCTCGGCGAAGGGAACAAGCACGGACTGACACATCCGACAAAAAAACGGTAGTTACACTGGATTGAAGCGTGATAACAGTATTTGACATTTGCAGACTCCTTTTTAAACATTGGGACTTCCAAGTTTTGCGGATCCATTTTGTCAGTGTGAGCAAAGCTAAGCCGAGCTAGCTTAACGTATAGTGAACATTTAAGTAATCCAAATACTGATTTTTCAAATTGCAACTCCTCCCCCTTAGTCTATAATTTTGCAAATGGGTACATTACTCGCTCCGAAATAGTTTTTCTTAATTGACAAGCTGTTAGTTAGATAGACGATCGAACTACGCCCGACGGAATGATGCTGTAAGGCGAAAGTCCCATTTTGGGAGAAAAAAGCCTGGGTTCGCGGAGTATAGCTAACGATGTAAATCTACACTTTTTTGTAACCATTAGACGTACAAAGGGTTGGCCATGAACAAAGGTGGTGTAACGAGCTATATTATACGAAATATCTTAACTTGTAGGCCTGTATCCTGAATTAAAGTAACACAGCTTACAGTTTGCTCAAGTTACCAGCTCAAAGCATTATTAGTCTAAGCCTTTCTAGTCTAAGCCTTTAGACTCGCCTTTCCATTCTCGCAGCTAGAATTTAATCGCGATGGTAAAGGGGTCGTTGCCATGATAACAACTCTACCTAGATTAGCTGTATCCGACATCATTTGAGTAAATGCTTGCCGTCTTATAACACGTTACAATAAGATAATGAATTCCTCCTGACGAAACAATTTTCCCAGTCGCTTCTGAACTTACATATTGACTGTTTTCGCTGCGAGCCGTCAGAGCTAAAACAGCCGCCATGTTGGAATTTCAGATTATACTGCAAGCTTCTAGCTGCGAGAATGCAAAAACTAGTCGTTGCGTAAACGCGCCCTAAGAGCCGTTTATGCACCTATCTCGTTTCGTAGTCGCGCAGTTAGAATTTCGTTGTATAGAGTCACAGTGAGATGGCTAAAGTATCGTTGCCATGGCAACAGCGTTAAGTCGTTTGGATAAATGTGTGCGTTAGTGTAATAAGATAAAGAATTCAACCTGACGAAAACATTTTCCCAGTCGCTTCTAAACTCTCATTATTGGATGTTTCGATGCGTCGGAAAAGCCAATTCCGATGCCATGTTGTAAATGTCAAAATATTTCGAACTGTTAGATGCGAGAAAACGTTTCTAAGGGCGCGTTTACGCAACGACTCGCAACGTAAATTTTCTGGCTCACTAGTTTTTACTTGATTAATACTAAATCTGCTGGCTGCTTCTCGCCTATAGGGCGCATTTATGCAACGACTGATTAAGAAGTTTCAGCACTTTTTGCAGATAAGATAGAGTAACAGCCAGTTTCGTGCACAAATAAAACCACACTACGTTTCGGGAGGACAACCTCCCGTCTTCAGGTAAAAATAAACACTAAAACATGTTAAAAATTCATGGCAGTATCTGCCGAGTCACTAAGTCTATAAAAACAAAACATTCAGTCAAGGCCTAAAACATTAAAAATTATTAAAAATATAAAACATACCAAATGATACACCATGTTATTAGATGGGCGCCCGGAAGTAGAGCCTAGAATTTTATTCCCACCCATTTCCTGCAAAAAGTTTGAAGCAAGACGTCAAACGTTTAGAAATCTAAATTTAATTAGAAACTCCGCACTGCAAAGGCTACAATAACAGCAGCAACACCTGGCAGGAAAGCCTGCTCACTGTTTGTAAATTTCTATTGTTTGTAATATTATTCGGAGAACCTGCAGAAGTTTTAAGTAAAACGTCAATCGTCTGAAATTCTAGATTTAATTAGAAACTCTGCACTGCAAAGGATAGAACGTTATAACGGTAGTAAAACCGAGCAGGACAGCCTCCTTACTTATAGTAAATTTCGCTTGCTTGTGATGTTATTCCCACACATTTCTGGAACAATTTTGTAGCAAGATGTCAAACGTTTGAAAACTAAATTTAATTAGAAACGCTGCACTGCAAAGGATAGAACGTTATAACGGTAGTAAAACCGAGCAGGACAGCCTCCTTACTTATAGTAAATTTCGCTTGCTTGTAATGTTATTCCCACACATTTCTGGAACAATTTTGTAGCAAGATGTCAAACGTTTGAAAATCTAGATTTAATTAGAAACGCTGCACTGCAACGGATAGAACGTTATAACGGCAGTAAAACCGAGCGGGACAGTCTCCTTACTTATAGTAAATTTCGCTTGTTTGTAATGTTATTCCCACACATTTCCTGGAAAAATTTTGATATCTAGACTTCAAACGTTGCAAAATCTAGATTTAATTAGAAACTCTGTACTTCAAAGGCTAACACAATAACGGCAGCAAGACCTGGCAGGAAAGCTTCCCACTGTTGGTAAAGTTCGCTTGTTTGTAATTTTATTTCTACAAACTACCAGCAGAAATTTTGAAGCGAGGCGTCATTTGAAAATCTACATTGACGTTATTAGAAACTCCGCACTGCAAAGGCTACATATGATAAGAGCAGTAAAAACTGGCAGGAAGGACTCCTCATTGTTTGTAAAATTCGCTTGAATTTTTCCCACATATTTCCTGCAGAAATTTTAAAGTGAGATGTCAAAGACGTTTAAAAATCTACATTTAATTATAAATTTTAGAAACTCCGCACTGCAAAGGCGACAATAACAGTAGTAAAATCTGGCAGGAAAGCCTCCTCACTCTTTGTAATTTTATTCCCACACATTTCCTACGGAAGCCATTGTTCGGATATGACCAGATTCAGTAATTTTCGTTTAAAAAAAAAACTTTGCATCAATTGAAATGGAATTTCGGTTACTGACCGAGCGAGAAACGCAAGAAAGGTCCCAGTTTAACGCAACGGTTTGGCATTCTCCCATATCGGTCTGTTCGTCTGTTTATCTGTCTGTTCTGCAATTAGTCACACGTGCGAACCGGTTCAAATAAAATTTGGTACGGTACACCTATTCTTGGAACTTTGATCAAACAACGTATACGTCATTTTGCGATGAAGGCATTTCTTTGGGAGTGGAAACAATTTTGCCATAATGGCAAAAGGAAGGTTCAAATGTTCTTCAGCAATTTTCAACACGACAATTTGGGATCGTATACACCATTTTTAAAGAATTTTGGTACTAAATAATTTGAACTTGGACCGAACGACGTTTATATATATATATTTAACTAACTTGGTGACGATCCAAGATAGAGACTGGAACTGGCGTCTAAATCACATTTTTGGCTTGTTTTAACTCGAAGATTTGGAATTTTGCTTTTTGCCTGTCTGTCTGGTTGTTCCACTTACGGCCAAACGCATGAACCTATTTGAACGAAATATTAGCAAGATTACGCTTGAAATTTGGCTGAACTTGATTTTGCGATGGAAACAATTGGGTGGGAGGACAAAACATATTCCGAATTATATTATCTTCTTGCGGATGAGGGAGGCGAACGACGTCTACTATTTACAGAAGTCCTAGCTATTTCTAAACAGTTCTTCAGATTGAACGCAAACAGGTCCCACACACAAATAACCGACCGAGTGAGCGAAGTGAACAAGGCCCCATACTTTAACTCGAGGATTTGGCATTTTCTCTGTCTGTCTGTTCGTTCTGCAGTTACGGCCAATCGCATGAACCGATTCGAACGAAATTTGGTGGGAATATTCTTCGAAATAGGGCTGAACGATATTTGTAAGTTTCGGACGAATATTGGAATATTCGAATACGATGTATCCATTCGAATATTCGCTAAAAAAAAGTTCTGTGTCATTACAGTTTTTTTTTTTTAATAATTTTTAAGTTGGGTTGAGTTTTCCTGTGGGCTTTTCGAGTTCCATTCAGTCCGCACTACGCTTTCTTCTCTTCCCCCTTTCCTTCCCCCAAAAATGAAAGAACTAAAGAATGGGGAAGTCAACCCAGTAGCGGGTCCAGGATGAAATTTTGGGAGGGGCGATTCGCATCAGCTGGGGGTCGAAAGCATAAATTTCCAATAGTGGTCTCAATTAACAAATTTAGGGCATCCGGTTGTGGGGGGGGGGGGGTGAAACGGAAGCAAGATTTATGTAACGCACGCACGTTTTTCTACTGTTTTTTTTTTTACCAGTAAAAGAAAGCTTTTTGTACCCACCAATTCCAGTTTCTAGGCATAATAAATGTGTTTTATTCTTAAAGCTTTCTTATTCGATTACTTATTCGATACTTCATGTCATGGATTTTTGTCTTGCAGCTATTCTGCTTCTTAAAATTGAGAAACAATTTTTTACGTTGGTTTTGTCCTTTCGTTTTGCTTTCATTCACTTGCATTTTGCTTTCGACTATTTTTTGTATTGAGCATAGTAAACTAAAATAACTAATGGATGAAAACAAGAAAAAAGGACAAAACCGCCGTAAAAAAAACCTGTAATTTTGATGCTTCTGTAAATGCCTCTGTCTGTGTCCTGAATCATAATAAATTTACACAGTCAGTGAAGATGATTTTGAACAAGAATACTGTATTATCAGCTCGCGTATCTAATTCGGTTTTAGGAGGGGCGATCGCTCCCACCGCCCACCTCTGGATCCGCGCCTCAGTCAACCAGGGCCAATAGGTAGCCAGTTGATAGATGACGTCAACTTCAATATCATTCCTGAAATGTAAAGACACCATGGTGAATTCATTCATTCCGTCCGTACTCAGTTGGTATTTAATCATTTTTTTAAGGGGGGGGGGGGAGGATAGTGTTACGTGTGTCTTCCAAGTTGGCATACTTAGTAGATTAAATTAATCGTGTGGTTATATTACGTATATGCCTTGCATTGCCAATAGACGAAATAAAACTTTGGTATTTAATGAAAAAAAGATTTTTTTGGGAGTGAGTGCAGGACAGGCCTAAACATGGAAAACGATTTTGACTGAATATTCGAATATTCGAATATTTTTTTTGCGAATATTCGAACATGTTTTTTTTTCCTATTCCTCCGACCCCTAAACATTTGGGGGAAGGAGATGCAGGGAGAAATTAGAGATAGAGCACTGAGCGCACATCGTAAAGGTGGCGCAATTCGAACGAAAGTTGTTAAGAATATTTTCGAATTCAAGCCCAGCGATGTATACACGCTTCCAAATTTTTGCTGGTAATGTGTAAGAATAAAATTACTAACAAGCGAACCTTGCTAAGGGCGCGTTTACGCAACCACTCAGCTTTGCATTCTCACAGCTAGAATTTAATCGCGATGGCAAAGTGTCGTTGCCATGGTAACAACGCTATCTGGTTTAGCTAACTCCCACATCGTTTTTGTTAACAGTTGCAGTCGCAGAATCCGTGACAATACGATAAAGAATTCCTCCAGACCAAAACTATTTCCCAGTCGCTCCTGAACTCACGATACGAATTGTTTTCGTTGCGAGCCGGCAGAGCTAAAACCGCCGCCATGTTGGAATTTCAGATGATTTCTAGCTTCTAGCTGCGAGAATGCAAACGCGAGTCGTTGCGTAAAAGTGCCCTAACGGTGAACAGCGAAGGGGCTTACCTGCCTGGATTTACTGCTGTTATTGAAGCAGTGCGGAGTTTCTAATTAAATCTAGATTATCAAACGTTTGACGTCTAGTTTCAAAATTTTTGCAGGAAATGTATGGGAATGAAATAATTATAAACAAGGGCGAAATTTATTAACAGTGAGAATGCTTTCCTACCAGGTTTTACTGTTATTATTGAAGCCTTTCCAGTGAAGAGTTTCTAACTAAACCTAGATTTTTATTTTCAAACGTTTTACGTCTTGTTTTGGGTCAAACTTTGGTGTCCCTTCTACTCCCTCACACCCCAGAGCCTCTCGCCACAGAATCGAGAAATTGCTTACTTAGCCTCTAACTAGTTCACGATTCTGTGGGGAAGAGGCTCAGGGGTGGGATGGAGTGGAAGGGGCACCAAAGTGTGACGCAAAGGTAACACTTCCGCCAGTATTTAACTCTATAGTCTAATTCGTGATAGTGCCACAGCTGTAGCCGAAACTGTTATGATTTTTGTCTTATTTGGGCCACCAACAGGTGAATTTTGAGCCGCCTGTCTCCTTGACCAGGGTACCTTGCACCCTTTGCACCACCCCTAATTGCGGCACTGATTCGGGATTGCATAGACCAGTTCAAAAGAAATTTTTAAGAATATCCTATGAACTTGGGCCGAACGACGTACATAATATATGTGTGTTTATGCAAGCAGATAAAAATCGAATATGGCGGCCCAGAATGGCACCCAAAAAAGTGTTTTGGGCTTGTGACTTCTAAATTAAACAACATATTAAACAGAAACATGTTAAGAATAATATTCAAATGAAATTAAATATTCTTCAAAAAAGTTCCTATTTGGGTTTTGTGCCTGTCAGGCCAAAATAGCGTCGAACAAACTGGTTTTGGCTTTTCACTAGTTCTTCAGACTGAATAATTTTTAATAAACAGGCGCCATTAAAGTTGTGGGATAATTCGAGATAGCGGCCCAAAATGTCGAGTGAAAAAAAATAACGCTTTTTGTCTTGTAACTTATAAATCGCTCTTCAGACTGAACACGACCGGTTATGGATATTATTCCGAATTGTATTTTGTTTATGCATGCTCCTACCTATGATTTGTGAAAATCCAAAATGGCGGGTTACAAAAAACGGTTCTTGGGTTGTAACTTCTAAGGCATTTATTAAACTGATGACATACCGTTACAAATATTATTCCAAATTAAATTTTCTTAAAGATAGCTCCAATTAAATATTTTTTTTGGGAAAATGCAAGATGGCGACCGAAAATGTCTTCCAACCCGTTTATTAGATTAAAAACAAACCTGTTGCAGAATTAAATATGCTCAGTGGACTTCTAATAAACTCAAGAAATTCTTGACTTAAAATGGTATTAATCAGGTATGTGGTGCTCCTTACCACCCTTCAACCAACGGAGTCGCAGAAAATATTGTTAAAACCTTTAAGTATTCTTTTAAAGCGGAATTGTCGGGTGGGGCAACTCATAAGCAAGCTCTCGCATGATTCATGTTAGCTTACCGCGTTACGTCACATACCACCACAGGTGTCCCCCACCCTCCCAAATAGCTTAAAGGTCATAGTGCGATAGATCTTTTGCAGCCTGATTTGAAAATCACGGTTGAACGCAAACAACTCCTTAAGACAACTTCAGCTTTAGAGGGTAAGCCTAAATTACTGCAAGGATGCCGTCTGGGCTAGGGATTTTCGGCCACATGCCACACATCGCTGGAGAAAATATGTGGCATTCCCATTATGGTCACGGTGTCTACACAGTTTCACCAAATGACAGTTCGGAGCAGTGATGTCGCGACTGTGTCCATGTTCGCAATGCTCATGGTCCATTAGTGCCAGATGGGGCTACTTAGCTTGGTTGTGTTCCAAAGATACCGACTGTTGATATAGCATTGTCTATTTCTAATGAACCCAGCTATCATTCTAGTAGCAGTATGGTTCAACTTCCTTCTAAGACTTCTTTTCCATGCCTAGGAGGAGACTCCGTCTGTCTTCAATGCCACACCTGGTTCCGTACTCCCCAAATAGAAATTCTGTAAGTAGCCCTTCACAGGGTCACAAGCCTCTTCTAACCCTGTAGTAGGACCCACCGCTTTATGCTCCTAGTATGGGACCAACATCCGGTCACAGTAGCCTGCAGCAGGGTGAAGTACCAGTCCTTGTTACAGCACATCCTGGACCGTCTTCTGCTGAAAAAAATTGCACTGTTTTAGCATTGTGGGTTTGATCACACTGCTTCCAACCATGTGGTATTTGGTCTGTGAGAGTCCAGATGGCATCGACAAACACGAGTTTTTGACTTTCTCATAGTATCGTCACAGATCTCTGATCCACGCTGCCACCACCCGCCCGAT
>JAHWFP010047352.1:10042-27387 GCA_023313725.1 Lithobius niger | reverse complement strand
GGTTTACGGGTTTAAGGTTGTTAAATTCAATTTTTTCTCTTCTGATTTTGGTTAAACAATAGCTGATCCGGAGCCAAGTGGTTTATTTGAACGTTTTGATGCAGAGGTAGAAACGTGGGATAAATACCCGCAGCAGCTAAATTGTTATTTTTTTTTAATCAAACAAATTCCCGATGTTGACCGCATCAATGTGTTAATGGCCAGTGTTGATCACGAGATGTTCGATCGTATTCTGAATATTTTGTCATCTGCCAATCCCAGTGCAACCACTTATGATGCACTTATTAAAACCATTTTAGATAATTTGGAACCATGCCTGAGTATGGTCGCTGAACGTGTCAAATTCTTTAGACGCAACCAGCAGCCAGGTGAAAGCATCAGAGAATTCATTTCCGTGTTAAAAATCTGACTAAATTCTGTAATTTTGATTCAGTCACAGAGGTCAATAAAGAAATGATCCGTGATCGCCTGGTGGGCGGGTTCTGAAGCGAAGTCAAATAACGTGAATTACTTAAGAAAACACTCGCTATTAAGGAAAGTACTAAACACTCGTTGTCGCTTAAATCCGCTTGAAATTCGTCAGAGCAGTACTGTTTCAGCAAATTTTGTTAAGAAACATAAAACTAAAGTTTCCAGTTATATCCGTTGCCTTCGTTGCGGAAAATTCGGACTCATCCACTCGAGGTGCATATTTAGAGACTACACTTGTGGGCGATGTCACGAAAAGGGTCACTTAAAAGCTGTGTGTCGCAAAAAATCGAGCGACAAAAATACGTGAGCATCAGCATCTGTGAAATCCTTAGTTAAACAAAGTCATAAGAAATCTAAGTTTAAATACAGGTAAAAGAACGTTAACAAGCTGGAGCGAGAGGTTGAGTCAGAATCTGAAAATTCACATTCTGAAGCTGAAACCGAATCTGAGTGTGAGTCGTCTAGCGGTTATTTTTCAAACAACACGTTCAGCATGAATTTGACAACCACGACAAAGTATACTAAAGCAGACAAATGGCTCAAGGGTGGATAATATTCAGCTCTCATTTGAAATCGACAGTGGGTGTGATGGGACAATTATTCCGTTATCTTGGTATGAACATAATAATGTGCACTAACACCGTGTACTATAGCCATGAAACAGTTTGATGGTTCGTACGAAAAAGTCTTGGGTATCAAAAAGTTAAAACTGGCAACCAAACTGAATTCATGAATGGGTCAGTGGCAAGTACCAAAGTGGCAAGTGGCAAGTAAGGACTGTATTTCTAAATTTAAAATTAGTCTGGAACAATTTTGGTCTTTACAAAACTATAAAATCTAAATTTGCAACAAAGTTAAGACAGTTACACAACAGTGAATACCAAAAAAAATCAAGGCCAAGTTTTGTGAATTTCTATAGCCTGGTCTGGAGAAGTTCAGGGGTTACAAAGCTACGATTCAGCTCAAATCTGATTCTAGACATATTTACAGAAATGTTCGCCACATGCCACTGGAGCTTAAAGATAAAGTTAATGAGGAAAAAAGCGTTTAGTAGCATTGAATATTTTAGACCCTGTCACTACTAGCGAGTGGGCTACTCCGATTGTAACAGTTCATAAATGGAATGGTCTGGTTATAGTGATTGGTGATTACAGTATAATGGTAAATCCTCAGCTTGAGGTTGACCATTACCCTGTCCCTACGGCTGCTGAGTTATTCTGTGTTCTTGCATGCGTTGGCACGTTTAACCTCATTGATCTCAAGGACACATTCCTGCAAATGGCGCTTGATCCTAGTGCTCAAGAAATTTTGATCATTAACACACTGTTAAGGCTTTTCAAATAGATAAGGATCCCTCCCAGACTGGCTAGCAGCCCCGGGATTTTTCAACGATTGATATCTGGGCTTGCAGCTAGTATCCCCAAGTGCCAGCTATTTTATGACAACATGTTGGTTAGAGGCAAGAGGATTGAACATGGTATTGCTTTGAATAATTTGTTAACAGCGCTACAAAGCTCAGGATTGCGTCTTGGGATCAAGAAACGCAAATTAGTGCCGCGTAGTTGGATGCCATTGTCATCCAACTAAAACTTCCGAATTGCAAAGTTTTTTGGGTTACGTCATTCAGTGCTCCAAATATTTGCCTAACCTTGCTCAGGTTTTGTCCCCCATAACAAGGCTTTTGAGCCCAATGGTTAAATGGATTTGCAGCCCTGAATGTTGTAAATCTGTGAAGACCATCAAGAAATTGTTTGTACAGTCTAAAATCCTTGTGAACTTAAGTTAAAACTGGTCTGTGACACGTCCCCCCCACAGAATCGGAAGTTGCCTGATGCATGTGATGCCAAATGGTTGCGATAGGCCAATGGCTTGTGCTTCTTACTAACTTACATCTGTAGAGCAGGGCTATTTGCATTTTGATCGGGAAGCCCTAAGCGTTTACTGGGAAGTGAAAATTTTTCAAGAGTATTTATATGCTCAGCACTTCATTCTGCAATCCGATCAAAAAGCACTGCTTTAGACTTTTGGCAAAAAAAAGTGGGTGAATTCAGGGATGGATTAATGGAGAATAAGGGATCGTACCCCCGGGCCTTCGAGATAAAGTTGCCTTTTCAGTACAAACAAACCCAATATTTTTCGAATGGTTGCCTGTGGTGCTATATTTGGTGGGGTCGGCTTTAGGCAGGTAAAAAGGAGAATTAGACAGAAAAAAATATTTAAAAAATGATAGTCACTTTTTCAGCTAGACAGTGGGGTTTAAGATACTACCTGCCAGGGATTTAACCTTCATAGTCTATTGCATATTCCTAAACAGGCTCTGTATGCAAGGAAAACGTTGCACATGACTAAGTAGGGTAAGACCATAGTCCATAAACAACAGGCACATTTTAAAGTAGGCTGTACACAACTCGCAAGCTAAGCAGAAATGCCCCAACTATCATTAAAAGTTTTCAAGTACGACAATTTTTGCCCATCTGAACTTGCTAAGGCCAGCAACACAATATACAGGTCTCTTGAATTAATCTGTCCATACGTCATTATTGTTGGTAGTAAGACAATGGTGGTAGTCTGGGGTGGAGGAGGTATGATCACCTTTACTAATGCATATGACAATTTGATCGCAAAATAAGTGTGCTTAAACGTACTGCAACAAACCAATTATTAACTGCAAATTTAGAAAGCTGAATGGATGTTAATGAATTTTATAGGGGATAAGTCTAGAATATTGAGACTTTCAAGACAAGACAAAATTGAGAATGTAGTCACCAAGATAAAGACAAGACGAAGATTGTAAGTATAAGGGTTAATACTAGATCAAATATAGTTATTTCTCGTCTCGTCTCAGTTACAAAGGGTGCTGACAATGGCTTTTTTTATTACATTAGGGCATGAAAATCGGTGAACATGGGGACAACATCATTCGACTCAGATTCACACGTTTGATCCATATATCCAAGTTTGATTTAACATATTTTTTTTGGACTGAATTTGACTTACACATACAATAATAATAAAAAAAAACAATTATTTATTTGTTCATTTGTGGGTTTTGGTGCAGCATTTATTTTCGCCCATCTGAGCTGATTTTGTTCATAGATAATCATATTTATTACTAACTGGCTACAACTCAACAGTCTTGGAAATTTGTTTCAAACCCCAAATTTCTATTTAATCACCCAGGTAACATCACTTAAAACGGAACTAATCCTTCTTCATCCACCAATTAGTATTCCAGTGATAATTGCTCATTTTCAACGTAAAAGTCAACCAAATCTTTCCGTTTTGTAATCTTTTCTATGGATTTACGTTGTACGTATTTCCTACTTCTGGTTGATAAATGCCTAAAACAAAGTTTGAAAGCATCAGGACAGCAAACTGTAGATAGGCTCGAACAAAGATAGACGTGCTGCATTGGAAAGGTTACTGCACAGGTGTTATATTTTAATTCAGCTGCACAGATTCAGGCACAGGTGCTGGCGTAAATCATAAGATTCCGGCACACATCAAGGTCGTTTAAAGGCACAGAACTCCCTCCGGTATAGTTAAAAGTTTTCCTCGATACATTACCGGAAATAGTTTTATATGAATTCATTTACCTTTTATTTGATCGTCTAAGGGTACGATCCCGGTGACAGATGTGGCGCGTGTACGCTAGTAAGCTTCTTTTTTACCGCTCGGTCCGAGGAGTATCTCACTCCCGCCAGAAAGCTTCTGGGGCTCCTTTCAGTGGTGACGTCACGCGATGTTTACACGCCTAGTCTGTGACGTAGTGATTCTTCGTTCACTTCAAGTCTCGTGACTTGCCGCTTCTGAGCGAAAGCCAAATGAGATAGTAGCTGCCTTACTCGAGGCACGCAGCTTCAATCCCAGTTAGCCTTGTTCTGAGCTTATCAGAAAAAATGGCGAGTGATGAACGCATTTATCTATTCCACCAAGTAGATTTGCTACCGAATCGGTAAAGGAAAGAACAAAACGAGAATTGGATCAATAATTAGGTTTATCCTATATTTACCGCAAGAAACTAGGAAACAAGGGGTGGGGCAGGGGTGTCAGGATCCTGACACAGTGATGGACAAAACCAAAGGCGAAGAAATTAAATTGCGGATTGAGTTTCAGACATAAATTGTCGTAGCAGACATAAAGCCTATGGAAAAAACGTTTAGCTGCAGTACCAATTAAATTACAACTGGGGTCGGTCGGGAGAAGCTTTTTTTTTCTTTTTGATGGTGCACTGAAAACAGACCCAATTTTACGCTTTTTATTTAAGCTGTTTCTGTACAGTAACGCCGCGTATGATGCCAGCATAATACTAAAACATGAAGTCACAACTTTGGCTGCAAGGGAAAAAATAACGGTTGGGAGGCCAAAATGAGATCGGTCGCAGGGGCGTAAAATTAATGTCCGAAGAAGGGGGGGGGGGGGTTGAAATATCCTTGAAATCGCCAATAAATTAAATCGTCGGCAACGATAGCACGTAAATTTCGACATCAATACAGAATAAAGACCCCAGAATCTCTTTTTTGGTCAACTTCATTTACCGCAGCAACAGACAGGAGACAGTGATTATCATAACGTGCAGTCATCTGCGCCAGTGTTTGTTTACCTTTTAGCATTCGTACGACGTGTCACATGGCGCGGCTCCGAAATGAGTATGATCTAGCGTCGGATGTGACGTCATGCTTGTTACACAGAGTAATGCGCGCTGCGGTCGTGTGAACTATATTTTAGCGCAGTTGACGTATGAGTAAAGTGGCCAGGACAGAGGGATTTATGTGCCTAAAAACAGCAAAACGTTTCTTACCTATTTTAGCACAAACGAATATCTCAGTTTAATGAATTCGAATTGTCAGTGTTTGCAGATTAAATGGGGAGAAAATCAATTCACTTGTGATTTTGTAGAACATCATCTGCTACATCATTTTCGCCATCAAACCAAGACAACCTTTGTGAACGTTTAATTACAAAACGAACGCAATGACAAACTGATGCAAAATGCCAAAGTGTTATTGTACTTCATCACGAAATCCATTTAGCTGTTTTTTTTTGTACTGATTTTTTTCATTGCTGCAAACAAACGTACTGTCTCATGGCACGTTTGCATTCTAACTTTGCTGAAATTGTAGTGAAAAGGGTGTAAAGAAATGAAAGGAACATTTTGCCGACCCCCAGCCAGGCCGGCTAAAAATGGTTTCTTTTTTGCCTAAAACATACTTAACCTGATAATTTAGCATTACATTGTCCTCAATTAATGTCTCCCTGGAGGTTTTTAAGTTGCTTGTAGCCACCTGCTTGCGTGACCCACTGTGCATGCGCAGCCCTCTCTATATAAGCGAGAACGTGGTTGGACTTGGCATACATTTTCCTCTCAATCTGTCAGGCGGTGACTCGAGAGGGGAGGTAGGGCAGGCTTAGGTTAAGTATGTTTTAGGCAAAAAAGGAAACCATTTTTAGTCGGCCTGGCTGGGGGCCGGCAAAATGTTCTTTCTTTGTTTGCCAAACATATTAACCTGATAATTTAGCATTATCAGCAGACCTCGTCAAACGTGGTGGCGGGCACCTATCTGACGGGGCACCCCGGGAAGCAAGCAGGCTTCCCCCAAAATTTTTATTATAGTAAAAATTTGCACTTTGTTCAGAACAGGATGATGAAACAGGAACTTGGACCTCTTTCGTGGAATTTGGGCCGTTGTAAAATGAGCGATCTTGCTTCCTTCTATGGGTGGCTTGTTTCCATCTGGGATGGCTTGCTTCTGCTTCGTTCTCTTATGTGCTTAAGGGGGCTTGACCACAGTTCTGGCAGCGGTGATTGGTCCCAGCCAGTGTAGTCCCTCTTCTTTCCTTGACATGTTCCTCAGGTAGTGGGAGGTGAATGTCGTTGAGTGACGCCAGGATGCGGCTTGTGGAATTTTTCCTGTTGGGATGGCGTTGTGATGTGCCCATGACGTCGAAATCGCTCTGACCTTCGATAGTTTACTTTATCCAGCGGGAGATCATGGCAGCTGAAGATTCTGCTGTATGGAGGTCTACTGGAAAGAAGAGTTGATTTCTGCCTCTGCGGATGTCTTCGTGTTGAGGTTCTAGTGAGGTAGAGCGGAGCGCTGGGATGGGGCATAGTAGATGTGCCAGGTTGCTACCTGTTAAGGTTGAGAGGGCTGGGAAGGTTATGGGTTTTGGTGGTTTGGACGGTGTGAGTCTTGGCTCGGAATCATGCTCTTTGGTGAAGGGTTACTGAAGAGAAATTTGGGCTAACATGCGGTAGGCTTGATCTGCTGATAGGGTTCGGGTTTCAAACAGCGGGCACTTGCTGCGAGTGTGATGTGGGAGACAGTTTCCGTGGTAAGAAGGTGGAGGGAGCTGTCTTGCTTTGGTTCGTGGGGGGTTTCCATCAGGAATTGTAGGACGATTGACAAGACCCAGTCTGTGATAGGTCTTCTCATTGTTGGGTGGTCATTTTCGAAGGAGCTGAGAAGAGCAGAAATTCGGTAATTATTGAGAAAGTTGGTTTTGTGTGTTGCATCATCTTGATGAATTCCAGCCTTCTCCAGGTGTTTGATGATGGTAACCACACTTGAAAGTTTAGACTAGGAAGGTTTGGATGAAGTTTCGAGCCCTTTTGTTCAGACAGAAGATCTGGAAGAAGAAGGAGGGTCGTAGGTGTGGGAACAATGGTGCCGACGGCCAGGGGAATAGTTGTTCGAAGTAAGCGGTTTTGCCTTTTTTCTTTTTTTTTTGTGGTTTTCCCAAGTGTTTGTGGATTTGGGTTGGGCATGGTCGAGATGAGCTGCTAGAGAAGGAAAGTACGCTCGTCTTGAGGCTTTACTGTAAACGTGGGTTAGCCATGAGTGAGACAAGTCTTGATGTTGAAAGTGACGGTTGTTGATTTTTCACTTGAGACGTGGGGTTAGTCACGATCGAAACGAGAATCGGTGTGGATTGTCATAGTTGTTTGGGTCTTTAATCATGATGTGGGGGTGGTCACGGTCAAGACGAACGGCCTCAGATGATGACGTTGTCTGACTTGAGAACTTCACATAATTCGTGGGTTGTAGTCACGAATGATACGAGCGTTGGTGTAGACAGCCATGGTCGTCTTAATCTTCACCCGAGAGGTGGGGTCCGCCATGGTCGAGATTCTGGAAGAGGAGAGAGCGTCATCCGTTTTGACTCTTTACTCAAGACATGGGATTACCCAGGTTCGAGACAAGCATCGCTGTGGGTTGCAACAGATGTTATGATTTCCGCACGAGACGTGGGGTAAGTCATGGTCGAGACAAGGTGTAAGAGGTGAAGAAGTCATCCGACTTGACTTCTTTGTTCTAAAACGTGTTTTTGTTTTGGTTATGGATGAGCCGAGAATCAGAGTGGACGGCAACTGTTGTCTTGATTTTACTCGAGACGTGAGGCAAGCCATGGTCGAGATATGCAGCCAAAGATGGAGGCGGTCCTGTCTGGATTCTGCACTTAAAAGGTTCTAACCACGTGTGAGACGAGCATGAGTGTAGACAGCAGCCGTGGCCTTGATTTTTACTCGAGACTTGGGGTCAGCCATGGTCGAGACAAGCACCAAGAGGTGGAGACGGTTTCTGTCTTGGATCTACAGAGACGTGTAGCAGTGGACAGCAATTGTTGTCTTAATTTTCACTCGAGGTGTGGGGTCAGTCGTGGTCGAGACAAGCAGTAAGGGGTGTAAGCGTCGTCCGTCTTGGTTCACTCAAAACGTGGGTTCTAGCCACGAATGAGACGAGTAGCAATGGCAGCGACTGTTATCTTGATATTCGTTTGAGACGTGTGGTCAGCCATGGTCGAGATAAGTAGCAAGAGGTGCAAACGGCTTCCATCTTGGTTCAGTCAAATGTGGGTTCAAGTCAGGAATGAGATGAGCAGCAATGGGCAGTGACTGTTGATTTGATATTCTTTCGAGACGTGGGGGTCACCCATGTTCGAGACAAGCAGCAAGAAGCAGAGATGAGCGAAAGGCCGAATTCGGGAAGGCAGCCGGTGTATCCGTAGCTTGTATTAGACAGTGTTTCTGGTGATGTGGTCAAAGGACAAATGCAGTGCAGAATGATATGCTGGTCCAAAGGTCGAACTGGAGCCAGGAGGAGGTTCTGACTGGTGTCGTGAGATGTCGAGGCAGCATCCGGTGTGAAGAAGATGAGCAAGGGGTGCTAATCCAAAAGCCTTCGAGCGACGAGATGACTACGTGTGGAAAGAGGATGGTCGAAAGGACGAGTCGGTCGAAAGGCAAGCCCATGGAGTGGTGATGGTTGCCGTGAATTTACCGCAGGTTGTTGGGATCAGGATAGAGTGCGTAGGTCACATGAAGCAGGAAACAGTCCACCGCTAGGGACTGTTTCCCCGTTTCACGACCGTTTCACGACCGTTTCAGCGGTCGTCAAACGGTTGAAGACAGGAGAGTCCATCCGTGGGTGAGGTGATGAGTGAAAGAACACATGATGGTCTGTCAGAGGCGTGGACGTCGTCAGGTGTGGAAGAGCGAGCCGATGGTCGAAAGGACAGGACAATTAGGGTTCAAAGAAGCAGAAGAGCTGTTGCTGGGACGTCAGCTTGAGCACAGTTGAGATGGTAATGGTCGAAAAGAATGAAAACCAAATTCATGGGCGAAAGAAGAGTGCTTGGGCTTGCTGTCGTTCCTCTTCCAAGGCCGAGGGCGGGGGGGGGGAGTGGAGTGGCTTGGCCGTCTTGAAGCGGAGAGTCATCATTTTCGTTGGCGACATAGGCAACCCCGTCTAAGCCGGCCGCTCAGCGGTCGTCGTAGGCGGGTGGTGGTGAAGCAAATAAAACACGGCCGTGATGGTGGTGGGCGAAAAGAGTCATGCTAGATTCATGGTCGAAAGAAGAACGATTTGGCTTGCCGTAAATCTTCTTCCAAGGCCGGGAGGTCGGGAAGAGGCATAGAACGTTAGAAGTCTAGAAACGGAGAGGCAACTTCGTCGTTGGTGACAAGGGCATACTGGTCCTAAGCCAGCCGCCTGGCGGACGTCGCGGACCGGCGGGGGTCGGTAAGAACACAGCATCTGAAGCCAAAGCGATGAGCGAAAACAAACATCCAAATTCGTGGGCATTGCCGTCCAGAAGATGAGTGTGCTTTGCAGCAGGCGTTTGAGTGGTCTGGCTTGCTGTGCTGTGACGGGAAAACTGTGTGTCAGTGTTGGTCGAAAGACGGCTGAATGTCTGCGCTTCTTGGAGGCGGAGTCAGAGATGTGCGAAAGGCGTTTACGTTTTTCGTGGCTGACAGTGGACGCAACCCACTCATATGTGTCGGCTCAGCGCACACGAGCGGGCAATGTGCGAAAACGGCGGCATCAACCGTAAGGAGATGAGGTTCCAAAGGCCGAGATCGGGCCGAAGTCGAAAATGGGGACGGCTTGCAGAGATGGTCGAAAGGCCGAACTTGGGAAAGCAGTCAGTGTTTTCGCAGCACAGCATAAGACGGCGTCATTGGTGGGACAGCGTGCCGATCGTTTGATAGAAGGACATCGCAGTGGACGGTGATTCGACAACCTGGACAGCATCGGCTGCGTGGGTGAAAGGCAGTGCGGCAAAGAACGCTTGCATTTAAGCAAGAGTCGTTGACAGTGCCGTGCTGCGCCATGTTGGGAATCAGCATTGGTGATGGTCGAAAGGCGGTTTGAATGCTTGCGTTCTTGGGTGACGGAGTCGGAGACGTGCGAAAAGCATTTGCGATTTTCATGACAGTCGGCAAACGCGACTCGGACACGTGTGTTGGCCTGGTGTGCCGGCTGGGTCCTCGGGGTTAATGAGGTTGTGGGCTTCACTACTTGAAATGTCGTGTTTTCTGCGTGACGATTTGGACGAGGGATCGAGCGGAGCGTTGATGGTCGAAAGGCCCACTTGAGATGAGGCCCGGCGTAATTTCCTATTGGCCCAGAAAGGCGTCTTGACTTGCCACCATGAGGTCCGGAGACGGCGGCGTGCTTTGGCCATCTTGTAACGGGGAGTCAACTACGTCGTTGATGACATGCAGGTCCCGGCCAGGCCGGGCGAGTGGCGGTCGTCGCGGACGATCGGAGGAGCAGCAGGACAGCGCAGCATCCGTGGTCTGGGAGATGTGCGAAAGGGTGGCTTCCTTAGTAAGGAGATGGTCGAAAGGAGATAACCAAATTCCAGTGCGAAAGGCGGGAGACGAGATGACGTGTAGGAACCTCTGGAGGAAAATGAATGCCGAGTCCAACCACGTTTTCGCTTATATAGAGAGGGCTGCGAATGCGCAGTGGGTCATGCAAGCAGGCGGCTACAAGCAACTTAAAAACCTCCAGGGAGACATTAATGAGGACAATGTAATGGTAAATTATCAGGTTAATATGTTTGGCAAACAAAGAAAATAAATTTCCTTCTTTGTCGAAGTTCATACATTTTCGTGGGGAGTTTTAGGAAAACATTGCCAGAACGTTATTTTCTTGTGGAAGCTCAGAGAGAATGAAAAAGTCTTAATCAGTAAATCATTCCTGGTTGCCAAAATAGTTTACAATAATTATCAGCTCACCGCATTGCCATATCCTGTTAACATAAATTGAGAGCGAAACCAGGTGGCCTACTGGGGCCCAAGACCTTGGTTCTTACAGAAATAACCCACTTTGCCCTCTCACTAGTAATGTACTTGTGGTATTTCTTTCTCTGATTGGCACGAGGGGTTATTTTCGCAAGACCAGCAACGACAACGCCATAGTATCCCAAGATAGTCGATTATCATGCTGGAATTAAATAATTATGCATTAGTCGCCAGATATTGTATAAAGGAAAGAGGAAAACAAGCCAAACAACGAAAATCATACACTAGAAATAACGTAGTACAGTGAGCCACCTTTGTACACTTACGTTTCGTCGGAATGGCATGACCTAGAGTCGAACTGGCAACCCGTTCGTCCCCAGATCGCTACGGCCATTCCTCCACTGACATAAAGATGACTCACAGCTCACTACCAGTGGAGGAGTGGCCATAGCAAATACTATGTCAGTGATCTGAGGACGAATTGGGTTGCCAGTTCGAAGCCGGGTCATGCCACTCCGACAAAATAAGTGCACAAAGGTGGATTACTGTACGTTAATGCCAGTGTATGATTTTCACTGTTTGGCTGAATTTCCTCTTTCCTTTTTATCGTTCTGGGAGACGAGTTTTATCCAAGGATGAAACTTACCTGGTGGGAAGCACGATTTAGGCACTGCGAGTGATGTGGTGTTGAAAGAACAGCAAACTTCGCCATTCTTGCATCGACCCTTCAAGTCGCAGGCTGTATAAGCGTAGCCAGGCACATATTCGAGAAATGAAGGACAGATACCTGCAAAAAAAAACATGGCCATATGGTTAAACCAGAGAAAATTAGAAGACCTGTTTGGTTTGTTCTGTGTTTAGCATTCTGTTGCTGGTGGAAGGGGCTGGGCCAAAGGAGGAAAAGTTCGAATTTGGAAAAGTCCATTCTCCTGGTGTTCATAAATTCTGTCGAGACCACTTTGTCGACTCAATCTTCTAACAACCGGAATGCTGGTCTACAACATTTCGCAAATAAGTGACTATCTTTTATTCAAAGTGCAAAAGGAAAACTAAGTTAACAAGAGCACAGTGTCATGTACGAAGTGAAATATTTTGTCGTGTGGCCAATAAGGGTTCATTCCGAGAAGGTCCACCAGCCTACAGCTATTTTCCGTGCTTATACATTAAACTAGTTCTGTCAACTGCAGAGTACCAACTGACGTTATTTTCACAGATTATGCAAAGTTAATGCAACTGCAAGTGGCTTAATCATTGCAAGGAATAAACAAGGTAGAAATTGCCCATTCCAAAATTAAAGAAGTTTGTTGTGATTTTCTGTGGATGTCTCCAGATTCAACCAGACGGAAGTAAGTTCATGTTGGTGTATGATTTGCTTTATGTTGTTGGTTTTTATGATACATACGTACTTTCATTGGCTGGACGTGCTCGACACTCAACAACAATCAAACAAAACACGCTTTCAAACAAGTAGGCGCACTACCACTTATTATAAGGAAATACAGGAAATACAGGGTGTCCACAAATTTTTCATCCCACAAAGAAACTAAATTAAAAAAATAAATAAAACAGGTATTGATAAATGGTAAAGTGCCAACTGTTTATTAACTCGAAAAATTATTTTTTTTTACAAAATTTCTGGTGATTATGGCCTCTTAATACACCTCCACATTTTCTTTTGTTGTTTGGAGAATATCCAGTCGAAAATCGATTTCTCCCCAAACATTTTTAAGCTTGTCTACTGATAGTATATTTATGACCAGGCTGATCATGTCCTGCACACAAGTTACCTTTCTTGCGTACACTTTGTCCATTATAAAGCCCCACAAGAACAACCAGAGTAATAACATGGATCAATAAACATGATTTAAACGTGTGGCGAGAAATTGATTTTCGACTGGATATTCTCCAAGCAACAAAAGGGGTGCATGTGGAGGTTTATTATGAGGTCACCGTCATCAGAAATTTTGTAATAAAAAGTTTTTTGAATTAATAAACAGTTGGCACTTTACCGTTTTACAATATCTGTTTTCATTTTTTTAAATGTAATTTCTTTATGGGGTGAATAACTTATGGACATCTTGTACATACATGCAAGTGCTAAAACTAAATTTTGTATGCATACCTTTCACTACTGGTAGTACCAATACAATTAAGAAGCACAGATAATTGAAATGGTCTTTCGACATGTTCGAAGTTTCTGAAAATTAAACATGATATAATTATCTTTGATTAGATGCACACAAATAATATAAACTGGGTATATATCTGGGTATCTAGATATATCTGGATATATATCTGGGTATCTAGGTATATTTGAGTGTATATCTGGGTATACCTCTGGATATATATCTGGGTATCTAGGTATATCTGGATATATATCTGGGTATCTAGGTATATCTGGATATATGTCTGGGTATCTAGGTATATCTGGATATATATCTGGGTATCTAGGTATATCTGGATATATATCTGGGTATCTAGGTATATCTGGATATATATCTGGGTATCTAGGTATATCTGGGTAACTGGGTATATATCTGGGATGGACGGAAATTACATGCTGTATTTCATTGCATTTCGCCATCAACTTCATTCCGTGAATGATGCACGTATTAAAATTGAAAACTATTCAGAAACTACGGCTGCTTATGACATAAAATTTCCAGTTGGACAACGGGAACACCGGTAACATGTAACTGAATGATAAAATTTTCTATCTTTACACCAGTTCTTCAACAGTAACATTCCCCAATATTACAGGCAAGTTTCCGTACTGGAAAATTGGGAGTTATTACTGATGAAGGACCGGCGTGGGGTCACACAAATTTTGTTATTAATTACATGTTAAGAGCGTTCCTGTTTTCCAACTGGAAATTTTAAGACCAATTCCTTCGTTGCCTCTTTTTCTAGTTACTTGCAACTGAATTTTAAAATAACGGAGACTTTTCAATGAAAACTAGTCAAAACGCTATTCAAAGTAGCTGTTCACCACATAAAAAGTGATGGCATACTATAGCATGTGTCAGGAGTAGGATTGATTGGAGGCTTTAGTTAAAAGTCTTAATCCTAGTATTGTCAGTTAAGCTTTATCAGCACATATGATTCAAAATGCACAGTTGCCGATATTCAACTTCTGCTAATAATACCACTTTTTTTACGGATTTGTAGTAAAGCTTTAAATTATAGCCACGGCCATTATACTACCCCGACCAACCTAGAACACTGTTAGGGGGTAGACAAAATGGCCGCCACGAGTGGCCCATTTCATTACGTAGAGGTCTGTTCGGGAATTGGCTAAGCTATTCGCATTAGTGAATTTTTGTACGGAGAGCCACCACCTACTGTCAAATAGCGGCAACTGACACAAACTTTCGTAATTCACTGACTTAATCCCAGTAATCACCCGGAAAAATAGCTTACACATACAAATAAGCAAATTTCCGTATTTTTACCATAAATCTATTAAATGTCTCGAGTGCACATAGCTGTTGAGTAAATAGCGACATGTTCGTTTATCCAGAATGTGTTCCAAAGAAGGCAGCATTTTGGTACGGAAGGTGTCGCCCTCGGTTGACAAAATGCGGCAACAAGTCAAATCAATCGCCTCACGGCGCTTTCAGCGGCCATATTGTCCAACCCCGACTCGTATGCTATTTTTCATCCATGATCCGTCCGGTACTGTTGTGGAGTCCTATTATAACTATTCGGAAAAGATTATTTCACGCTCATGTTCCCACGTAAAAAAAATTATAAGATTTCAATGTGTGCATCTGTCTTCATTTTCCATCTATGTAATAGTTCTATTTTTATTATTCCAACTGATCATTGAGTTATTTAAGAAGATTAGAATTTAAAAATTCCGCAGCGCCATTTAAAGTCTTCCTTTTCTGATGCCACATTGGTTATGAGTGTAACAGGAGAAAAGGTCACCCCAAAAATGCCTTAACCCCAAGTTCGGCGGTATTGCCAGGCAGCAATAGTTGAGTGAACGTGAAAAAAAAACCAACTTGCACTTAAAGCTTTGTGAGGAGGCCTGGACGACCCTGAGCAAAGCAAGCAGCAATATCCCAGTGGTCAGTGCCCTCATTCCTAAACCAAGATTTGTACATTAAAAAAAAAAGTGACAGAAATTAGTTCCTGCTAGTAAGGTTTATGAAAAACGTCACACACCAAAATATGTTTACAATTTCAAGGTATTTTACTGAATAATTATCAAGTGACATTTCTCTGTTCATATTCAGTTAATGTTAGCTGGCAGTTCTGGGTTCCCATCGAGACTGTAGGAAGTATTTCTTTGTGGTGCGTGTTGTTCCGGTCTTGAATTCCATTAGTTCTGAGACAGTTGGTATATATGAATACCGTGAATACCATGAATAATATGAATATATATGGAGGTTTTCGTAGAATCTTATATAGGCAGGGTCTTCAGACACTTATTAGGAGACCAAATTAGGGTTATGTCTTCGGGACCAGCACGCTCCAAGAAGTTTTTCTGCCCCACTACTCTGGTCCAGTGTCAGCGTCTCACAACCCTTCCGGTAGCCTTCCACACAATTGTGGCAAATTATTACATTCTTTATTAGCTGAGTGCCGAACCAATTGCTCAAAAGACGTGTTTGGTGTTAGGACCCAAACATTAGTCAAATTAAAAATTAACGATTGTGCTAGATAGTACTTCAGCGAATCTACTACTACTTCTATTAACGGGCTACGGCATCTCAAAATTGAGGGTAGTAACTTCGCATCAGTACTAAAAATCAAATGTGCTACTCATAACAGTGATTGTGCTGAGTGGTACTTCCAATGTCCTGAAGATGCCAGCAAGAATAAGCTAATGAGCCACTTCCGTTAAAGGGCTATAGCGTCTGAGAGTTGAGGGTGCTAACTTCACACCAGCACCGCAGATGAATGCGCTACTCAAAACTGTGATAGTGCTGGACCTTCCAATATGCTGAACGTGCTTGCAAGAGTTAGCAATTGTTCTACTTCCATTAACGGGCTACGGCACCCTAAAGTTGAGGGTGCTAACGTCATACCAACACCAAAAATGAATGTCCTACTCAAAACAGTGATTGTGTTGGGTAGTACTTTAAGTGTGCTGTATACACTATAGCATGAGGTAGATACCGTTAAAAGGTTGTAGGATCCCAAATTTGTGTGGGATAACTTCACACCAGTACTCAAAATAAATGTGCCACTCAAAGCAACGATTTTCTGTGCAGTACTTCCAATGTGCTGAAAATGATAGCAGAATTAGCGATCCGTTAAGAGCTACGGCTCCTCAAATGCTGGAGAAGTAAAGGGGATAGGGGTGGATGACGCACTATGTTGAGATTTGGGTATTATTAAATGAAACTTAGTGCAAATATGGGAAAGCATATACTTCACAATGTCGTCCTCTGTAAATCCGAGCACAGACACTTGCATATATTATTGCAATACTATGGCCTGGAAGAAAAAGTAAAGGCTATTCATATAGGAAAAGACATCTCATAAATGATGAGAAATTAAATTGCAGAAAAAAGGTATAGCGTAACACCAGTCGTAGCATCCAGGGACCACATGGCGACACTAATTTTTTTCCCTCTAGATGGCTGCACACTGGGCTTTAATTGTCCATGGATGCTACGATAAGTATTTTTTACATCTCGTAAAGTTTATTAATGCTTGAAATAACCGGGATCCAAAAGTTACACCATCATTCGCAATTTTTGTGGCATTTTAGAATATATAAAAAAAACTCATTTGATGTTTAAGGTAACACTGAACTCAAGTTATAGCAGGAAAGGAACATGAATAAGTTTTCACATCCACAATGTTGCTGCTATGTTAGTCCATCTGAAACTTTATGGTGATATTAAAATGTATTTTTATCGTATTCATTTTTAAACAAGGAAAGTAACCTTATGATTGGTGCCTGCATGTTGCAGATTACTGTTACCTGAGTAAACAGTTATGTTATACAGTTATCGATACAGTTATCATATATCAGATTACACAACCGTGGACATTCAATTCAATTCAATTCAATTCAATTCAATTCTAGTTTACTGGGGCCTAGGCCCTGAGCCACGGGCCCGCCTTAAAACTCAAAGGGTTTAACGAGCGTTAACCAATCCTGGTTATCTGCCCGAAGCCCTAAGGCCCTACGTCTGCAACAGCCAGATTCCCAGGTGGTCACCCACCCAAGTATTAATCCAGCCCAATGCTGCTTAACTTCGGGGATCAGACGAGAACCGGCACTGCAGGGCCGCAGACACAAAAATCACCAGGATCAACAATAGTCTACCGCCACAACAATACATGCCGCCTGTGATATTAACAATGATTACAACACTAG
>JAHWFP010047352.1:0-10032 GCA_023313725.1 Lithobius niger | reverse complement strand
CTGTGATATTAACAATGATTACAACACTAGTCTTTGTTTGTCCGTTCGCCCACACTATTTGGTTGTTCGTTGCTAAATTTGGCGGGTGACACACTAGCGTTCGTTGTTGAACTTTGTGAGTGAGAACTCCAGCTTGAGTCTTAAAAGGTAAAGGCACGTACACACAGTTAGGAATTGTCTCAGAACGGTCGATAACATAATCACATATTGTTGTCACAGATTTCATAGCTGAGGACATGCATTTTGCGACAACAACAGAAGCCGCTGACAATACTATCAATGGTTACAACAATAGTGTCTAACTTATGCGCCCGCTCACGCCATTTGCGATACCCCTTCACTCCAGAAATCATAAAAAACACACAGCAAGCGTACCTAGCTGTACACAAACTTTCATTGCGTTAGACCCAGTAGTGTATGCTGTAACTCTACTATATAATTGACATTGCTTGATATTACGACTGATTGTCTTCGGTGTGAAATGTCTATCAGCGGCGTAAGAGTTGCAACAACAAAGGTCCACGAGTGAAGCGGGACGACGCCAAATGAACGAGCGTTAACGAGTGACTCGTCTATTAGATTATAAAACACTAGTGCCTACTTAGCTAGTCAACAGTCAGTCAGCAACGGCATTTTAGAAGCCGTTTTCAGCATAGGAAAATGCCAAAAGCAATGGCCGCGTAAAGATTTATTATAATACACGTATTTAATAGTACCTACACTTTTCATTATGGTCTTTGGGAAGGCATAGTGTGGCCCACATGGTGACAAAAATTTTAAAAAACGACGGCAGTGCAAAAACACAAACCCGGCTGTCATAATGGCAAACTAGGCAATGACATTAAGTAAAACTCACTGGCTAACTGGCTAATATAGTTAGACGTTCGAAGCCGATCAGATACCGCCCTAGTTCTAACCAGAACCTTAACAAAATAAAACAACAACACAGCAATAAACATGTAACAATTAAACTACAATCAAAATTATGATTCAATATTGTGGCGATCGAATGTGAACATTGTGGCGACCGAATGTATCGTTTTATACCACACATTAAATTCCCAGTAAGCCTAATATAATTTATACCATACCATTTTCCATTATCTATCTTTACAAATACAATAAACCTGATACAGTTCATCCACACCAAACTTTTATCACAGGGCACAACAGAAAAAACTAAATCCACTATTCCCTGGACCAAACAAAATAGGCACCACAACCAGCAACACAAGCTCAACCTAACAACCTACAACCAACCTGAAGCGAGAACAAACCAGAAACAGCAAAACCCCCCAAAAAATATAACAACATTAGATGAACAAAAAATGGCTTCGCCATTGACGAAAAAAAGCATTAGAACTTGTGTCCCCATGGAACTAAAAACTGAAAGTAAACAAATAAGAACGGAACAAAACGATCTCAATTTGAACTCCAATTCCAGGGAACAAAGATTGTTTTTACTCGCTGGTAATGTAAGAAAGTGAACGTAATTTGCGTTTGAAATGTGTGTTTGCGCTTGTCGGCTTTTGTTTTAGTTCGATTTTGAGTGATTAATGTGCTCATTTTATGTATGCATTTTGATTTTTTAATTTTTCTAGTCGTTTTCCTGTTTACGGCGTTTGTTTTGTAAGTGTTTGTGAGTTTAAATTTTAGTTTTTGTAAATTTTAGTAAAAGCGTTTACACGTAGTTTTTATTTAAACATCCGGCCTCAAAATTAAAAGACGTAACACCCTATACGGTTTAAAACTGAAAGATTTACGCGAAAACCCTTACCGTTTCCTGTCGGTTCCTAACGAACCTTTAATGTTGTTGTCCCACAATTTCACTTTTTCGGCGCCCAAGCATCGTTGCATCTTAGAGCAATATACTCACTTCATTGGTTGCATTTCTGCTCCGATCTTGAGCACCCCTCCTCTTTGTTGCACCGTTGTTGCGTGTTGCAGCATTGTAACATTTCGACAGTGGTGTTCTTGTCGACATTTGTCTGTCTCTTCTCTTAGTCTATGATGTCGGGCAGATAACCCGGTTTGGGTTAGGGACACTAAAATTTAAAAAAAAACAAAAAAACATCTTGCCGGCTGTGTAATGTTTTGACTTTCTCCACGCCAGCATCGTCGCATCAGGGCGCGTTTACGCAACGACACATTCTCGCTTGCCGAACGCTATTTGCTAGTCAACCGTTATTTATCAGTACGATCAGTTTACCGTTTCTACGAAATAAATGCGGTAACAGAAAACAAATTAAATGCATTATAAGTAACCACACGGATAAAGAACAGAGTGCAAAAGTAATTTTAAACATTGCTACAAACATTGTGTTATTTCACGCTACTTGCAAAATTTTCTATTCTCGTTCAAAGAACAGCTTCTCGCAGCGATCA
The DNA here is from genome assembly GCA_023313725.1 of Lithobius niger. Taxonomy (NCBI): domain Eukaryota; kingdom Metazoa; phylum Arthropoda; class Chilopoda; order Lithobiomorpha; family Lithobiidae; genus Lithobius; species Lithobius niger. Next base: position 7,647 of record JAHWFP010047352.1, on the reverse strand, counting down.
GACGGCGGTAGAATAAATAGCTTCTCACAGCGAGAATTCAAATTCCAACATGGCGTCCGTTCCGGGGGTTATCGAATCGAAGACAAACCATCGAATGCCGGCATTCAGAAATCAGTACGCCGTCTTGTACTGCAGTTTTCTTTTTGTCATGAATCGACGATGCCATGTTGCATGCATCGTACGTCATGTCGCGAGGCACAAGAAGAAAATCTGCGTCCGCGTTGTTGCCATGGTCACTACGTACAGACAACTCGAAAGCAGCATTCTCTGGTAAAGGCAAGAAGCTGCCAGAAAATTTAGTATTAACCGAGTAAGAGCTAGCAGCGTGTATAAAGGACGTGTATATAATGCGCTCCTGGAGCTAGTGATCGAGAAAATTGTCGTTGCGGAAACCAGCCCTTATTATTACTTGCTGCAAGCGTTGTTAGCCGCCCCTGTTTTAGTCTTCTGTACAGCCGTACCGGCTAAGAAAACTATTGCAACGACTTTGTTCGTCCGTCCGTCCGTTGCTTTTTTCCAATTCTCAACGGTTAGAGACGACCACGGTTTACAACGTTAGATTCAGTGTCAAAAATTAATTTAAAAACACGACAAACTAAAACATCGTTACTTCCTTATTACTGATATCCCTCCTCGACGTAACTAAACGAAATAATTACATTTGATCGTCGAATTGAAATCATAAGAATAACGAGCAGCCATAAGAACAAAAGGATTTTAGCTTCATTTAAAAAGTCTCGTCTCATTGTTGCATGAATGAATAGGCTTACCATCGAACCAAATTCTCTATTAGGCCTACCTGTTACTTAACGAAATTAAAACTGCAGTTACAAAAATTAGGCCTCAAAACAGAAAATTAAGCCTAAAATCATGTTACTATGGCAACGTCAAGTTGCTACGAGTCACTGCTGGCTTAATCAACAATGACTCCGTCTCTACTTTGCGTCTCTCCCGTCACTTCCCTTCCACTATCTTTATACGTTGCGCATGACGTTGTAACACTGTATGTTCCCGGAGGTGCATCATGTTGCAAAAATGAATAGGTAAATGTAGAAAATAAATACTCCGGTAAAACTTAGGCCTAAAGGCTGACAATTACGTCTAAACTGTAAAATAGGCCTTAATGCTAAGTACATTTATAACCGGCAATTTTAGATTATGTAATAGAGAGCGCTGTTGCAGTGCGTGATAGAGAAGTGTACGTTTCAATATTGAAAGTGGCGAAACTGTACAGAAGACCGGTTGCGACTAGGTAGTTGCTGCAGCCGCTTGTCTTGGTTCGTGCTCCCTAAAAAACCATTAACAACATTCTCATTTTCACTTTCATATTTTCATTTTCAAAGAACGACCACTCTTAACTCAGCTGAACAAAGAGTGGTTAGTTACCTAAATGAGTTAAAGGGGGATTACCACCAAATGACAGGTAGCAGCATCTATAGCCATTTGCCGTTATCTACTTCTGTCAAGCCCTTACTTTCAACAAGCGAAGAAACGCACAAATAAAGTTCTATTTATGAAACAAACAAGCCGCGAGCCTCCTTAATTATTGAGTGTAAAGTTGGTGCGTCCACGTGCACCAGGGAGCAAGCGACCAAGTTAAGTCTAACGACGTCACGGGCGCTTTTTCTGTATATCGATTATTTTGAAACGCAGATTTTGAACCGCTAGATGGGCGCCGTCTAGTGACAGTTATACCGTTAACCTTGACCGCTTCCTCCCTGGTGCACGTGGGCGCACCAACTTTACATTTAATTAAGAGGGCACGTAGCTTGTTTGATGTGTAAAAACAAATTTCTTTGCGCTTTCCTTCGCTCGTTGAAGTCAAGTGTTACATAGAACTAAATAATGGTAGACGTAAATGCTGCTAAATGTAATTCGGTGAATTGGCACCTTTAAAAATGGATGTGTGAATTTTAAGTCTTTACTTTTGATAAAGTGGGCAAAATTGTTACTCATGAGCCACGAAACATGCTACCATGGCACCGTTTCGCAAGACTGCGTAGAAATACAAGGCCAACTAAGATAGCAGCTGCGTTCTTCGCAGCGAGGAACGCAGTTACTATCTCAGTTGGCATTTGGCGTTGTAGACGAAACAGCATGTATGCAAAAATTGCGTGTGCGCAAACCAGAATGGTTTTCTTATTTTAACATCTCATTTTATAATTTTTTAGGCTAGTATCTAATAATTTTTCTTCGGCGATCTATTGGCATAAATAATTTTAATTTTTCCCACGTTAGTCCTTTAGATTTTTGGTCTCGTGGTAATTATTAGCAAATTAGTAAATGTAAACGCACAGATGAAACGTCAAGGTTATTGTAAGTGCGCAAAGGATCATTTACTTGCAGGGTGCAGTAAATCTAGTTCCCCGCCGCATTTTAAAACGGATTTTTAGCAAGGGATTGACTAACGGTAAGTAAATAGAACTTTAAGGCCGAACTTGACGTGGAGGATCGAGAAAAATGGCGCAGGGAGGAATGTCCCTTTACTGGGCTTAAGCGCTATTAATTTCCACGTAAATGTGTTGAAGCGCTAGTTTGCTTCGGAAAATCGTTCGGGTGCTAACTTCAGACGTGGTAAAAGGGTGTTTCGTACAGTCTTAAGTAATTTTAACCATCCAGATCACAAGGGAAAGCCATTAAAAAGCGGAAACTAGCCACGACTTTGCAAATGGACCATCATTTTTATAGGGAAACACCTGAAAAATTTAACCGAGTAACGTTCGCAACCCATTGGAATGTTCACTTTTTGCTCAAGACGCCTATGTTTAATATAGTGCCACATTGTGGAATTTTGTCTTGATATACGAAGATAAGGAATGTATGGAATTTCGTTCCTTTTTTGTGTGTGATAATCACTGAGTTACCAATTTCAACGTGACAGAAAGTGAAAATCGATGGACTTATTTTTAACTAAGGTGCGTTCTTACTTTCACATTTGTTCTTACTTGTGTTTCCGAATGACGCCGAGTCTTGCAACACTCGCAAATCGGTACTTTTAGGGAATTTTGAGAATCGGCTGCGTATAGAAAGTCAAGAGCAAACGACAATTTGTTTGAGGATAAGGTCTTCTCCCTTCTTCCACGCACGGCAGAACTGTTAGTTGGTCTTGATTGTCGTTATGTCTTCAAACTTTAACAACCCTATTAAAAATATATTAACGACCTTAACTTAACTGCTTACCTTACAAAATTAAGTCCTGTTGATTTAGGAAGTCATCTACACAATTACGAATTTAAATAAAGGTGGACGGCACTTGGTTGAAAGCGTAAACGACTATGATCAAGAAAGGCGCTAGCACTTCGCCCATTAGGTTCGTATTGTTGGCTTTCTATGGCGTCTAATCGTTGGCGGCTGGTTGTTGTTGTTCAAATCAAGACATTGTTAGTGTTTGGGCGAAGGCTAGCTACTGCTTCGCTTACCCCAGACATTTACACCGGCGATTTTTGGTATTGAATACTAAATATTAATGCGACAGAAAGCTTTGAAGATTGTGCAGATCGACGGGGTTTATCCAGTAGCCAACAGAAAGTCGAGTGACACTGCTGTGCATTAAGTATTTAAGTACGAAAAAGGTAGCTTAACATCGTTGATTTCATGCTAATTACTTTTGCTACTACGTAGCTAATTTTACTCTGATAAAAAAATGTATGCGACCGATACGATTGAAATTTGACATTCAGTTCACGTTTGACTCCAATAGGTTTCTTTTATGGTAAGACTGGGCGAAAGCTCTTGTTTTTATCTGTTTTTTTGCTGTGATTGGGCTTGAGTTTTTAATATCGTACGATTTTGCCTTTGAAAAGTACCTTTGTAAGGGTCAGGAAATCACAGCTAGGGGTGTGGGGGAGCGCTTACTTTCAACATGCCAAGGAACACACCAATAAATTAATTTTTAAACAACAAACAAGCAACGTGCCTCCTTAATTACTGAGTGTGAAGTTGGTGCGCCCACGTGCACCAGAAGCAAGTGGTAAAGTTAAGCCTAACAACTTCACAAGCGCATTTTTCTGAAACACAGCTTGTTTTGAAGCACAGCTTTTGAACCGCTAGACGGGCGCCATCTAGTGACAGTGATCAACTTGACCGCTAGCTGCCTGATGCACGTGGACGCACCAACTTTACATTCTATAATTAAGGAGCTTTTGGTTGTTTGTTGTGTAAAAAGAAATTTCTTTACGCATCCCTTCGTTTGTTGAAATCACGTGCTACATAGAACTAAATAATGGTAGACTGTGCTAGACGCTGCAACCTGTCATTCAGTGATAGGCACCTTTAAACGCCTAAAAACCAAACACCTATCTTGATGAGCCGTAAATTTTCCAGTCTACACCAACTGTTGAATAACATAAGTAATTAAATTGCCTCATAATGGTGGCTTCAAATTCGGTATAGATTTTTCGTAGAATTCCATGCCGACGCTACTCATAAAACTTTTCATTCACTTCCTTTAGCTCAAAGGTTTATGTGTATACAGCGTTGGCATGGCATGTGGATAACATTCGCATGATACTGAAGATGGAAAGACCCGACACGGGAAAACAAATTATAATTTATTTAGACCGACAAAAGTAAAATCTATAAGGCCTCTTTTTCATCTGGGTTAGTTTTGACTTGCTGATAAACAATTGTGTAGGCCTTTAGATGGATTCGCAGAATGTAAGAATACTCACAAAACAGGGTAAAAATTCCAAAACGATCACGACTGCTGTATTTCAACTGGCCTTGAATAACAGTCTGCAAGTGAGTCAAATTTCGAAATTTTAGAGCTTTGATTTCGGCTGTTTATTAGCAAATTTAGTTGTAATACACATATAAAAATAACAGTTCATTTTCTTACATCTACTATTTTTTTTCTTGAAAAAATCTTTGGTTCACTGTGTTCATTAAATCGTATTTTAGAATAGACCATCGTGGGTTTCGCTCAGTCTGGTGTTTTTCTGTCTTCCTCGAGGTGGGAACTCTGTGCAGGTTCTATTCGGAGCCAATAAATTAGTTCCGTTATTTGTTGTCTTATCGTTGTAGAGTGACGGATGGTATAGGTATACTAATAATCGTGTTGATAGCTTGACCTTGTTGAACTCTAATAGTAACTTCCTAGGCACGAACAGAACGCACCACTGTTAGAGCATAGGAGTTGATTGTGTTTGAATGGATAAGCAACTCCCAGCTCAAATGCATAGCCGAAGTGCGTAGTCTTCGATGGCAAGCGTGACTCACGAATGTACCCAGAATACAAAGCGCGTCTGCTACTTCCGCCTGACCAAGCCGCCATGAGGTATTCGCGGTTGATCCGCTCGTAGGCCTTGGAATTTTCTGTGAAATACGCCCTGTACTACATTGTTTATGATATATCAAACGTAGGTAAGATAAGAGATTGTTATATTGCCAGGCGTTACGTGCCATTGTGTTTTGTAACAAAGTTTGACAGTCGAACGAAACCTTAACGCCGATTGTTAGGGAAGTAAATATCGTATTTTTGTAACACGAGACGGTGTGCTTATGAATGCATGATATTTGCAAGAAAACCGGTGTAGAATGAGTCATCTTCTTGTGACAACAGTAAGTTTAACCAAGTTAAAATGTCGTAGCAGCAGAAAAATTGAATAAATTACTAAATCTAATTTAGTACCGTTATACCAGTTAGTACCGCGTTATACTAGGCGTCGTCTGCTTTCTCCGCCATGTTGAAAGATGGTTTAGAGGGATTAAACCTAGTGCGTTGGGTGTAAATTTCCGATCGCGCGACCGCGAGTGCCGATTGACGTGGCGGTACGTGCTTTAACGCCGCGCTCTTAAACTTCCGGTTTAGTCAAGTTGCTTATCCACCAAAACACAATCAACTCCTATGGTTAGAGACAGTTTGGCTCCAAACTTTACGTCGCGCGTGCGCAGTGATGTTGCGTCTGCCGTTCAGTACCTTCCTAAACTACAATACAGCTCAACAAGCTCAGCAGAGTATGCTATACATCATACCTTCACCGCGACCAGACCTGGCTAATGGTTTGCTGGGGTGGAGGTTTGAGCATGCGCGAGCTAACAGTTTTGACGAAACAGATTCATCGCTGACGATGTTGACGTCAATCAAGCCGCATCAACACGGATATTATCAGGGAATGTGCCAAACTGTCACCAACAGTCGTGCGTTTGGTTCGCTCTGTTTGGTCGTTTAGGAAGGTACCATAAGTGTTAAAGGCACATAAATCCCTCCGTTCTGGCCGCTTTACTCTGCGTTACCTACGCTAAAATATAGTTCAAACGACCGCAGCGCGCATTGCTCTAGACACTAGTCATACTCATTTCGGGGCCGCTGCAACGTGACACATCGTACGACCAAGTCGCACTCTTGAGCGAAGGATTAATTATCCCTCCTCCAGGGCCGCGGCTTGCCAGCGATGTGGCGGGAGTTATATACCGCTCGGACCGAGCCGTTTAAAACAAGCCTAATAACATTCACGCGCCACTACTGACATCTGCATCGTACCCTTAGACCAGCAAATGAAAGGTAAATCAGTTTATATAAAACTATTTCCGGTAATGTATCGAGTGAAACTGTTAAAATATACTGGAGGGAGTTATGTGCCTTTAAGACCAATTCCTTGATAAGTAGTTTATCAAGAACCAGAAACCAGTCTAGGCTCGGTTCGGGAAAATGGCTTGTTGCGCAGTATCCAATTTACAGTAGTAGTGATATTTGAAACATGTGCACAGCCAGCAGCTCACGTATCAAATATGAAAATATACAATGCCAATCAATAATAATAATAATAATAATAAAATTGTTTAGCCGATTGTAAGAGTTCGGCAAGGAGACGGAAGGGCATGGCCACTGACACCGTTCCCATTTATTAAAAGGAAATGTTATGTTTTGGAGATTTAAAAACTCAGAGTTGAAGCAGGCCAATTTTGCGGTGCGAGGAGATCACCGACAGGTTAAGCAAAATATTGTTAATCGTACGTTCGTTGCAGGAAACGTGAAAGGTCCACCTGGAGAAGGCCCCGACGAAATTTTTTTTTTTTTTTTTTTTTTTTTTTTTTTTTTTTTTTTAATAACAGAAGAAAACTAGTAAGTAACTCATACATCGGTCATGTAGTATCAAACACAGTTTATAGTATATGTTGATGACGTAAGTGATTCTTTCCCAATTTAGAAAGAATATGATGTTTGCATTACGAGCTACAACAACAGTTCACAGCAATTAAAGCTAACCCGAATTTATAACCAAGACGAAAAGTCAAATCGCGTTGATTAATAGCAAAAAAAATACAGATGAAAACCTGTTTCCATTGCTCTTTGGACTTAAATGTCAGACTGCCTGTTCCTGCGTGGCAATTGAACCCTCGACCTTTAAAGGTTTCTACCAATAAGCAATACTGACACGGCCTAATAAAATGGAAATAGCCATAGACAGAATTTAGCATGCCCACAAATACACATGAGCCGATATTTTCCAATCGTAACAGAAGGGATGCTTGTTACGTGTCTCACACCAAGTGAACAAAACGATGCACGCAATAAAGAATGAAATCAAGAATAAAGACGACGGAAAGCCAAACCGGTTCGATTAGTGGTAAATACAGATGCAAACATATTTCCGTTGCCTTTTGGACTTAAATGTGAGACTGCCTGAGCGGGAACTGAGCCCTGGA
>JAHWFP010047350.1:0-11067 GCA_023313725.1 Lithobius niger | reverse complement strand
TAGGGGCTGAAAGGGTCTGTGTGATGGCCAAAGCCGGCCTGTCAGTTTGGCCAACATGGATATTAATGACAATCGGACAAGACGTGTGGAAGTCCGGACTATAGAACCCCCCCCCTACACGGTTGGTTCACGTAAAGGAAAGGGTGGATATATTTGGATGGGGGTTTGGGATAGGGAAATGACGGCACGGACCCTCGGACATCACCACTCCGGCCACGGGGAGGGAGAGGAAAGGGGAAAAAAAGGGACAAGGGGGTAACGCGCCAGAAAAAAAAAAGGGTAGGGTACATCGGGGGTAGAGAATGAGTAGAGTGAACAAGCCTTTGACTGGACAAAGCCGAGGAAACAGCGACGGGGAGGGATGGGGGAGTGGGGGGAAGAGAAAGTCATGGCCTAGAAAAAAATAGTGTTAGGGACAAGACCCGATTCCCCTTTCCTTGTTTCCCAGACTCCCAGATGTGACCGAGGGTCTGTATCCTTTGTGAGGGGCTAGCCTTATTGACATTGAAAGGGGTAAATGTTTGTGAATAGCTGAATTTGTAGTGAGAGTGATACCAAATACTACACTAGTGTCGTCGTCGCCGCCGATCAAGCTACTCACACCCGTGTCTGGTTAAGGGTTTCCCCTAAAGTTTAGCCGAATTTGACTGCGAGTTAGGGTGGAATGAGGACATTGACCGCAGTTTATGTCTGGAGGGAAATGAGGGTGGATGGGAGCTGGGGCAGGGACCGTGTCTGCTCAGGTACCAGTACGAGGGTCAATCTTTACGGCACTGAACTTCTCCAGACTTGAGGATGGCTAAACCAGTTTCAAATGGCTGAAAATTGCCTTCCACAGTAATTTTTTTTTTAAATTCACTTTTTAATGTATTTTAATTGTTCCCCGAAGTCTCATACAGAAACTTGTATGGGTTACATCTAGTTTAGAACTATAGAGCAGTGATATCTGCCGCCATATTGGCACCAGCTTGGCACCAGTAGGTTTTGGAGGGCATAACTACAAGGTGCACTACATAAAAATGGAGGGAAAAACAACGGAAGAGCGGATTTCTTAGGCTTAAAATAACGTTGTTTTCTCCAACAACAAAAATCGCGCGTCTTAGGTCCAAGCATCGGCATCGGCTGCAGTATGACGCCCTTCTGTTTCTCTCTGCAGTGCCCCTTGCAGCTAACCCATTAAGGCCCCAGCATAGAGTTATATACAATAATACTACGTCGTGTCACTGCTCTATAGCCGATTCGCACTCCGACGCTCGCTCATTCGGCGTCGGCTCGCTTCGCTCTAGGACATTTAGTCTTGCAACTCCTCAGTGCTGAAAGTCAAATGACCAGAATGGAGTACGCGTTTTTTGCAAGGCTTCATTTCATAAACAAACGACAACTTGTCCCTACTCTTTAATTTCTCTTCGTTTATCTCTATGTTTATGACTCATTCGCCACATGTGTTAAGAATTCGCCACCACCGGCGAAGTTAAAATAAAGGGTCCTCATGATTTGTTAACAACACGGAGGTGTCTTATCTCCGTCACATATTGATCGGACCAAACCTTTCGTTTTTTCACGTTAGTAACGGCCGTACCACAGGTTCCACCTTTTGAAATCTCAAGCACGGACTTAGTCCAGCTTAATTTGAGGTTTGAACTTAACCAAAGGCGGTACCACTGCTGCACAAACGAAGGGCGACTTAGCTAAGTCGGCCTTCCCAAGCAAGGCTCGTGGTTTATCGAGCAATCACTCATGGATATCACTACCAGCGCAAGCTATTGTTGAGCCTCGTACAGCAGGACAAACATATTTTCGAGTCCAAACAAACGAATAGGACCATGTTAAAGACGAATAAATTTTCTTACCCTAGCCAGCTTACCCAAATGAGATGGGTGCTGTTTTTCTCTCTTTATCCAGGCTTTATTGACTTTATCTTTTGTCACTTGAGAATGGTCTCGAGTTGAGACTGAAACGACGTCATGACAGTGTTTATTTATGTGTATTTTTCTGGCTTGATTTCATGTTATGATCTTTCATGCTATAGGTGCGCTTTAAATTTTCTTTCTAAATACCAAAAAAGAACCATGGAATAAAATAGGGGTGATAGCCTAAACGAAGGAAAAGCTCCAGATAAGCGGGGAACGCGTCCGATAATTAACAGTAAAGACCATACCGACTGGCTGCCCGGTTCCGCAGTATGGTTCAAAAAAGACTTCAATATTAGTACTTAAACACAACATCAACCATACGATTAGCAACAATTTTGACCTTGTAGACACGTAGTAACGCATCGCTTCGTACGAAATTGTCTTCTGTCTGGAGAGGGCTTAAAACTGTAGTATATGACGTTCGCCCTGAAATTATCTCTGGATAATGCAACAATCAAGATGTAGTACATGGGATTTCTATCGGAACAAATTTACAATTTGTTACATGAGGAAGGCTGAACAATCTTACTTGTGTGTGTGTCCTTTGTGTTAGGTTTAGTTATTTTTCGAGTCCTTATACCACGCGTCATGGCTGTTTGCTGTGACGTGCATATCACGTGACTGGGCTAGTCCAATCAGACGGCCAAACAGCCGTAGTTCTCGTTCGTCATTGGCTAACTTATGGTGACGTCACTGCAAACAGCCATTGCGCATGGTTTAGATAGAGCGCATGGTTTCTGTAGTCCACTAGGTTCTAGTAATAAACTCAAACGCAAAGTTAATTCTACACCCATTGCACAACTAGAATAGTTTAAACTATGGAATAGTTCCACTTAGGGACGTGCACAGGCACCCGAGAAGACAGGGGCAACGGCGTTTTTCTGAGGACCTTTTTTTTTGGTGTTGTTACTGCTTTTTTAACCCTCATTGCCACCTTTTGGCGTTTTACCATTTCTGCCCCTCTTTGTACTACTTTCCGATTAGCCGTTATTGCCCTTATTTTTTTTTTCTTACTTAGGCTTTTTTTTTTCATCACCGCTCCAGCAAATATCGGCGATTTTTTTCTCAGAAAAAGGGCAATTTCCCATCAGGGCAGGGGGTAGAGCCCCCTCCCATGTGTTCGTACCTGGTCCACTTGCTCCATACGTTCTTCCAGCTAAAATGCGTCCATCGGCAACAATCGCTTGTTCAAGTCTACCCCAGACGTGACTTGAAGTTCGACTTGAATATGAGGCACGCTCGAGTGTCAAGTCGGTGCCTGAGAGCAACACTGGAGGCAAATAAGTGTTCAAGTCTGTGTTTAAGCAATGGCTTTCAAGTCAGTGCTTGAGCAAACAAATATCCGAGCAACTGTGGTACCAAACCCTGAAGACGTAACTCCTACTCAAGCTCAGACTTACGGCTGGGAAAGAAGCAACTGTGGTACGGCTGTATGTCTTGCTACTAATTTTGCAACCTGATAAGTTTTGCTTAGATTATTTTTTTATTTAAATAAATTGTGCTGCATAAATTGTCTTTCACTTCGCTCGAGGAGATATCTTCTTGGCTTTCCTATACCAGCACATAGAAATCCCACAAGCCTAGCCCCCCCCCCCCAAAAAAAAGAAAAGTAATTCTGAAAGATAACAATGACAATTCGTATTAAAAGTCGTACACTCATTATGACCCTTTGTTACTTAATTTTATATACTGGGCGTCTTACTAAAGTTAGTCAGAAATAAGTCTTCGTTTTATTTCTAGCAATTTGTGCCGTAACTAAAGAGTGAGAATCGACGATTTTTGAATGGACTTACTTGGATGTGGAATTCGTTTAACGTACTGTACATTTCTCCTATTGCGCCACACATAAGACGGCGAAAGTGTCGTAGCATGGTAAAGCCCACAGGTCAAAGTTACGTAGATAGTATACGAAATCACACGATAAAAGCGCCAAGTCGTGGCAATCATTGCAATAATTGACCTTTTACAAGGAGGGCGCAATGGGTTCATTCCTAAATTGGTTAATTATTATTATTTTTTTGTAATTAATGACGAGGGCACACTGTTCCGTTTTTTTCCGTTCCGTTCTGGAGGCTCTCTTCGTCGTAGGAACGGAACGGAACGGAACGGAGCATTGTGCCAGAAGCTTTAGTGGTTCTGTGAAACTGACTGATTTTAATACCCGTTATAACTCTTACCCGTACAAAACTTATTAGCTTTTCGCTGGAATAAACAGAACAGCTATTTAATGCTCCTCTGTTGTAACATTTAAAATTAGATTAGATAACTTTATTAATTATATCTTTTGTTTTATTACGAATTATACTAATTGTTATTTTGATTTGATTAAATACTCTTTGGATTATTTTAATTTTACACGAATCAAAAACGAAAACTAAAAGAAATTTTGCATTAACAACATGCTTGCAAGTTTTGTTTTTGTGTTTACAAACGTTCAGGTGACGTATACACTTTTCCTTTCATGTTTTTTTTTACGTGTTTTTGAATTTAAGTTTCTATTTTCAATGAAGTTACAAACACAATAAAAACTGACCAAATACCTCACTTTTTTTAAAATTTAGTTTTGAAAACTGATATCGCCAAATTCTGTCTCAGAAATAATCTGCATTGTGGGCAACAAATGCAGAATATCTTCGTTTTCAATCGAACTCGAACAAGAGGTCACCCATACAAAATATTTCCGCAGCAAGTATCCCATAATAGAGCAAAACATTTTTCTTCAGCAGAGTCGCATCACCCTAGAATTCACTTTCTGCAGATGTTGTTGCAACCACAAATAATTACTGTTAAAATGGACCGGACATGAATGTTAGGCCGCTAAAAATTAATTAAGTGGTTCTCAGGAGTGGTATTAAAAAAAATTGATGTGAGCGAGTGGTGGTTTTTTTTTACGTTTCATTCGTGATTTTTTTTCAGATGCAGGCGATGGCTTTTTTTTTTTTTTTATTACCAAACAAAATGAAATCAGTAGCTTACATTTGTGTTGTTGTCGAGTACAATATCTATGCTTTAATGCCAGGATCAGCGTGCAAAAGTTGCACATTTTATAAAAGTCATTCTTTAGATCCAAGTTTTTAGTGTGTGTATGCCTCTGAAAGACTCTTAGATTTGTTTCGAGGCGATCATGTGAATGGAGCAAAGAGCTGATGTGGTCATCGGCTCCAGATAATGTTTGGTGAAAGTGCTGATGCGTGATGGGTACTTTTTTTAGTCAGTGTCATAAAAAACGTTTCATGAGCTAAGAAAAAAAAACAGATGCGTGCGCTCCTGAGAACCACTTAATTAACTTTTAGTGGCCAAAATAGTGACTGCACACACACTACGTCGAGTAGGTTACCATGCTCCCTGCTCACAAGTTTCTCAGTAAATCGCCATACACCTTGGCTTTGGCTCACCCAGGTCGCAACTTTTATTCGCAACTGCAAAGTTAATATTATTAGCAAAGGCAATAATTCGTTATTATTAATAAATGCAAAGGTAAGGTGCATCGTAGAAAAAATAAAAACACAGTATAAACAAAATAAACATGCCGCCAAGAACCAAAGAAAATCAAAATTACTGATAGTGCTGAAATTATTTTTCCGCTTATATTTTTAAATAAATTTTTCAGGGCCACAGTAGTGATCCAGTAACCACCGAAACAGGTATTTCTGGAAACGACGAATTTCAGCAATATTTTTTATGTAGTTGGGTATGTTATTGTAAAATTTGCTTCCAAGGAAGTAGCTGCATTTATGCAGTTTTTCTTTTGTAACTTTAGGCTGAATGACAAAATTATTAGATTCACTCCTCGTGCGGTAGTTGGTTACAAAACGAGTTGTAGCATGTTTATTAATTCTACGGAAATTAATTAAAACTCTGTAAACATATAGATGGCGGATTGGCAGGATACCTAGCTGTTGTTTGGAATGAGTGATCACGCTGTTTTTTGAAAGTCATCACTCTAACAATTTTCTTTTGGAGCTTGATAACAGGATCAACAGCATTCATGTAAGTTCCACCCCAACATGTAATCGAGTACTGAAGGTATAACTGTGCCATGGCTAAATAAAATAATTTAAGCAACTTTAATGAAACATGCTTTCTAAGATAACACATTTTGCACAATAGTGCACGCAGTCTATTAAGAACTGCTGCAATTTGATTCCTCCAATTTAACATTCTATCTAAGGTGACACCAAAATAGCGAACTTCGTTAATTTTTTGTATTGATGGGCAATCACAAAATTACATGCTTCTTCCAATACCAGGAAACATATGTCCACCGTCTTCAAGGAATACTTTAAATGGTTACATCCTACATCGCTTTTTTACGGAACGTGCAGGCCAACCTTGGAACTGTCTTCTGCCTCGGATGACGTGAGCCACCACGCTAAACTCCTTTAAAGCTCGACTTGACATCCATTTATTGGGTTGATATCAAGCAAATGTTTTTTTTCTATTCTATTCTGTTCCATTCTATTCTAGGTCCTTAGTGAACTAACGATTTAGACAACTGGTATGTCACGGCCCCGGAAAGATAAAACCGAAACCAAAATCGAAATTCTTGTTAACGTCGAGTTGGAATTCGAATGGGAGTCTTTTAATAGTTCATTTGAATTACTGAAATTTGGAAGACGACTACATAATAACCCTTCACTCATTTTACGTCGAATTTAAGCCCTCGCTAACTTCGGTCGCTCGGCCTACAGATTCTTCTTTCTAAAGCCTACAATCGTTTTCACGGCACGAAAACGGAGCAATGTAAAAAAAAAAAAATATATAAAAAAGGAAGAAAAAGTCCCCATTTTTTTCTCCGCGTAAATTTTCATTCCAACATTATTTTGCTACAAAAATTCTCATTTTACGTTGTTGGGAGCAAAACCGTTGTTAAAACAGCTGGCGGTGTCAGCCAAAACTGCCTTTAAATCAAATTGAGGTTTTTCAAAATCGAATTTCCTGTCCCGCTGAATTCTGCTTACGTTAAGCGTAAATTACAACCATATTTCGTCACTGAATACATTCCAAATTATCTTACATAAAAATTAATCCCCTTGAAATCTGGTACGAGTTTTACGACATCCTCATGGCGGCGCGCGTTAGAATGACGTAAATCTACAGTCGTAAACCGTGACTGATGGGAATGAAAACAAATTGCACAAAGCCGCCACGAGCAGCGCTGTAGTCGTGGCGCTGTTGGCGATGAATGATTCCCGCGAGTCGAGGCGCGCCTTTCACACTTCATTATCACAAAAAATAGACGACATGAAGAAAAAAAGAGAAAGAAAAACACGAAAAATAAAACAAAAAACACGAAAAGAAATGTTAGAAAAAAAAAAACAAGAACAAGGTAGCGACGACGAAGATAATAATTGTTTGGAAATAAAAATGAATATGTGTGTTGAAGTAAATGAAGAAAAATTCTATCAGTGAAATAATGAAAATGCTGCATACAAAACAACATCGTCAGAAAAATGCTGGAAAAATGCGTAAAAGCGAAATGTGTAACATGTTCGCCCTGCACGTTTCGCTTAAGTGAGCGATGCATATTTACTTTGTAATTTTATTTGTTCTAGCTTTTTCATCCCCCACCTCACCTCACACAAAATAAAATTAAAAAAAAAATAAATAAAAAAATAAAAACAAGTCATCATATATCTAGGTAAGTAGTTTTTCTCAAGTTTTTTTTTTGCAGGAAAGAAATTGCGTTGAGGGGGGAAAAGGGCAGATCCAGAACGATGTCTTGGAGGGGGCCGCAGGATGTTTTTTCTACGTTTTTGCACATTTTTTTCCGTAATTTAACTGCGTTTTTTAAAAAAATTTCGGCAATATTTCCGTATGTTTATTTGCCCTTGGATCCGCCCGTCGGGGGGGGGGATGTTAAGGTGTTGGTTTTTACGTTGCTATGTGCTGTGGTATGGTATCTGAAGACATAGAGGGGCATGAATGTGGAGTCGTATCATTCGCATAGGGTAAGGGACTGGGGGAGGATCTAGACCAAAGGGAGGCAATGGGTAAATGAGTTGTTGATACTCTGAGGGGGTTCGGGAAAAACCCTTTACACATTTTTACATTTTAAACATTTTATTTATTTAAACAGGGAAAATTACGGTTTCCACCGTCAGAATTAAAAAAAAATTGTTTCCTAGAGAAGTACACCAAACACAATCTTTACAGAAATTCTCGTAATTTGAATAATTACGGAAAAAGGTAAAATGTCCGATTCAATGAAATATGAAATAAGGCCAGACACACATAGTTGGTACTTAAACACAAAATATTTCGACGCTATTTTGAAATTTATAGCTTCTTCTTCAGACGAACCGTTAGGCGGGGTTTACGCAACGAATCGCCTTTGCAATCTCGAAGCTAGAATTTAATCACAATGGCATAGTTGTCGTTGCCATGGTAACAACGCTATCTGGATTAGCTAAATCCGACGTCGTTTGAGTAAGTGCTTTTAAGTCTTATAATCCGTGTCAAAAAGATAAAGAATTCCTCCTGACGAAATTTTTACAGCCTCTTCCGCACTCGGATTATTCAGTGTTTTCATTGCGAGTCGACATAGCTAAAACCGCCGCCATGTTGGAATTTCAGATGATTTCTAGCTCCTAGCTGCGAGAATGCAAAAGCGAGCCGTTGCATAAACGCGCCCTTATGTCATAAATGCCTGTCACAATCAGTTAATTTAAAATTAGAGTGCATGGCAGTTCAATGTTTATTCATTTTGTCAGGTGCAAATTCACTGTGATGTAATTGGTGGTGTTTGTTAAATAGAAGTTTCCTTTATTGAATAATTACAATATAACGCCGTATAACATTATCCACCCAAAACCTAAACTGGTATGAGAGATGCCGCCAAATTTCCAAAAAGGGTCGGCCTTTGAAAGTAGTGACATCATTCAACCAGGGAAATGCCGCCAGTGTTAATCCTTTTAGCCAAGTTAATCGCACCGACTAATACTTCGAAAGTTAAATAGACCAGAACACTGCTATTCGTGGTAGCAATCTTCAAGTTTTCATTTAACGTCCAATAATATTATTGGGTGTGAAGTGTGATTAACTTGGCTAATAGGATTAATCTTGGCGGCATTTCCCTGGTTGAATATATCACTACATTCGAAGGCCTACCTTTTGGAAACTTGGCGGCTTCTCTTATACCAGTTTTACATTAATAATTCTCACTCTAAAGTTTGCAAAAGCTCTGGGTTACTTCCGACTAATTTATGCTGCAGTTTCGTCCGAATCAACCAAATGCCCAGCACATTCCAGCTCAACAGATAAAGAGACGAAAATAATGCAAATATCAGTATAACTAGCATCGTACCCGGCTTCGCCCGGGGATTTGTTTGACCCGTGGTTGTTTCCCAGTATTTGCTCGGTGCTGCCTTTCCGCCAATCGTTTCCCTCCGCAAAGCAATGTCGTAATCAAATAGTGGCTCTAACATAAGAACTGCCCCACCAACGGGCGTTCCCCGTTCAGGCCCCTCCCCACTCCCAGTAGCGTGCGAAAAATAACTGTCCTTCGTACATGACGTCATTTAAGACATGCCTTTGCGATGACCGCGCAGAGCAAATTGTTAGTCGAGGCAACAATGTGCCAATTTCAACTTCTTTTCAGGGCAACAACGTCCCAGTTTCAACTTCAAGCCAGAGAATTGACACACTCGCACGTTTTCATTGTTCCCCTTCCGGGGGTCGTCGTTGCGGTTGCTTCATTTCTGCTATGAGACTTTGGTGTAAAAAGAAAAAGAAGAAGATAATGAATAAGCTCAATTGTGCCAACATTTGTGAAGAGCTGAGGATGAAAACTGAGCAGCAATAATGATGAAAAAATCTGCGTGTCATCACGAGTCGGGAATTAAATTTTTTTTAAGTTTTAGAGTCACCTTAACGTCGAGCTGTGGATTCAATCACAACCCACTACGTTTGGTACAACAACGAGAAAAAAATATCATAAAGATGCCTTGATTTCATAGTCATCCAATTTAATGGTGAGTTTCAAAAGTTTAGATTTTTAGAAAACAAATTGAGCTTAGCCAGGTAACAAATGTTTGAAATTGTGACTGGAAAGTTGTGGTATGGTGACTGCGGATACAGTGCAAACTTGTTTGAAATTTTAAGCATTTACTAAAATCTTGCTTTTGAACCTTTAGTATCGAAATATGTTTAAATAACCCTGGTTTGCGATGCCCTATATTAGTGTGAAATGTTATTAGTTTTATTAGGAGCGTCTGCCATAACATGATTCCTATTTGTTCTTTTATTTTATTTTTGTGCGAAGCCTTTGAGCTGATATTCGCTAATGACCAAGCTGTGTCGACGCGCCATTAAGCCTGATATTCACACGTGATAACAGGGTGCATTTATTTATTGTTAATAATTGTTTTATTGTCATAATTGTGCATTAAATTGCTATATTTTTATTTTAAACTATAAGTGTGAAGGCTGAGCTGGTAAGCAGTGATCAGAGTCAGACTGTCACAGAATGGGCGCCTGTGCCATTTGGTGAGATTGACTGGGGCGCCATGAGCTTACTTATACGTCTGATAGTGATGAACCTCCAACCACTGCTAGGTTGGTCTGGGAAAATGAAGTAAAATCCGGGGGTGAGTCCCGAAAGGTTTTGCTTCTTTTAATATTCGACTGTCATTTCTGTTAAGTGTCCATTTTTTAACACATCTTCTATTTTTTAATATTCGCCCTTTTTGGTGGATTTTCATAGGTTTTAATTTTATTTTTTTCTTGGTTGAAAAGTTGGGAGGGGGGGGGGGGGGGAGATTAGGAGTTGAAACGCAAGTGAAATAAAGAGAGAGAAGGAAGGAGGTGCCGATTTATGTCTGTAAGAAATAGTTACCAGCCAGAAACCAATCCGAAATAGAGCACTCACCTTTCTTTGGGGAAGGACAAAATTACCAAAGGGGCGCCAGGAGTGTTGTCAGCAAAAGGGGCGACTGTGCCATGGCACAATGGCACTATGGCAAGTCCGAGCCTGAGCTGTCTGTCAGTACATAGTATCAGGGTTGTGTTTGTAATTACAGCTTTGTAAAGCAGTCATGACCATTCGTGCCACTTTATACGTCAGACGAGTGTCAATATCCATCGTGTTGACGGTCCCTGTCTTTTCTCTATTATCAAGTGACTGTCACCTAACTTTTGCAGCGAACTCACGACC
>JAHWFP010047349.1:1107-26409 GCA_023313725.1 Lithobius niger | reverse complement strand
CGTGGAAAAGGATTACGGAAGACCCATTCATACTGGAAGTGTTAAAAAAGGGTTACACACCGCCCTTTGTGTCAAAACCGCAGACTTACCCGCAGACAGATTACCCGCCAGATTGGCCGGTCGACACACTATCAACCCCAGAGCTGATCGAGCAGGTAAACATTCTCGTGCAAAAGGGAGCAATGGAGCTTGCATCGCCTACCCGCGGGTTCTGGAGTCCGGCGAGAGTTATTCCGAAGAAGGGTTCCAGGGTGATTTTCAACCTGACCTCCCTGAATCAACATTCAGCCAAGACCCATTTCCAGATGGAGTCGATCGATTCCATTCAAGAAGCCCTCAGGCACGAGGAGTTTACGGTCTCGATCGACATGGAGGATGCCCATTTACATATCCCACTCCACCCATTTATCAGGCACCTCTTCCGACTTGTAGTAGGGAAGATTTTGTACTAGTTCACTGCCATTCCGTTCGGGTTAGCCACAGCCCCGTGTGTCTTCACTCGAATGCTGAAACCGGTTCTTGCACACCTTCACCTGCATGGCATCAAGGCCCACGCGTACCTGGACGACTGGCTACTGAGACACAAGTCCGGGACGCAGCTTTCTCTGCAACTGGGGAGATGCCTATCCCTGTTCGCTCACCTGGGTCTAGGGATAAAGCAGAAAAAATCAAGGCTGACCCCAGCGAAGACTTTCGTATTCCTGGGAACGGAGATCGACACGCATCTGATGACAGTGAAACCATCGCTAGAACGGATAGAGAAGACGATGAAAGCAGTGGTAAAGTTTTGCAAGAAATCTTCATCAACTGCAAAAGAGCTGGTATCTCTCATTGGACTGGTCGACTCGAATGCCAGACTTGTACCACTGGGGAGGTGAAGAGTAAAACCAGTACACTGGTTTCGGAAGGAAGAGTGGTGGCCGAGAGAAAGCTGGGAGGACATTATCACCCTACAAAATCTACTGACCGAAGCCCTAAACTGGTGGACAGTGAGGAGTCATTTAGAGGAAGGAGTTCCAATGCAAGAACCAACACCAGAAAACCTCCTCTTCATGGGAGCACACATGTCAGGAGAGACGGCGTCGGGAGTTTGGGACGTCGACGAGAAAGAGCTTCACATCAACGTCTTAGAGTTGAGAGCGGTACACAGAGCGATCTTGGCCTGGGGAACGAGGCTCCGGAACGAGACCGTGGAGATCATGAGCGACAATACCACGACCGTTGCCTTTGTATAGAATGGCGGAGGGACACACTCGAGATCCCTCATGGACGAGACCACTTCTCTCTTCAAGACTTGCATAGGATTGGGGATCATTCTGGTACCCCGCCCCATTGCGGGGAACCTCAATGTTTGGGCGGACGAGTTGTCCAGGGGTGCCCGAGTACCAACCACGGAGTGGATGCTAGACCCCAAGATTTGCAGGGGATTGTTCCAACTTTGGGGAACACCGACGATCGATTTGTTTGCCACGTAATTCAACACGCAACTGCCGTGCTTCGTTTCTCCATTCCCAGACGTGAAAGCCTGGGCGACGGGTGCATTCTCCGTAAGCTGGGACGGGATGAATGCCTTCCTGTGGGGGGGGGGGGGGGGCCCTTCAAGCTACTCCAGAGGACGGTCAACAAACTACGGAATTCGTCCGGACAATTCATTCTCGTGGCACCATGGTGGCTGCCGCAACATGGTTCACTGACATCATGGAAATACGGAAGGAAACCCTGTCCCACTGCCTATCACCGAGGCATCTCTGACCCAACATCAAAGGAGGACGATACACCAGAACCCCGCCATTCTGAACCTTCACGGGTGGAAACCTTGAGGACCCTCTTCCGTAAGACAGGACATGACCCAGAAGTAGTGGAAAGACTCACACATTGCATCCGGGTATCCTCTCAAAAGAACTACAACGCCAAGTGGAAAAAATGGTTTGGATGGTGTAGGAACAACAATTGTGATCCCTGCGACCCCACCATCACCAAGTTATCGGCGTTCTTCGAAGACCTTTTCCGACAAGGTCTGTCACCCAGCGCAATAAAAGGATACAGGTCGTCCATTAATTCTGTTCTCTCGTGCATCGGTGGAAAGTCAGTGCTGTCAAGCTCCATTTTGACCAAACTCATGACGGCGTTTGAAAGTCAGAGACCAAGAAGGGCAACCCTCTTCCCGAAATGGAATCTCCCTTTTGTTTTCCATAAACAAAGCCTTATGGGGCCACCATACGAACTAGCGAAGTCATCCTCCATGCTGTGCCTAACACAAAAGACTGTCTTTTTGGTGGCGCTCGCCTCGGCAGCCAGACAGAGCAAATTGGCTGCTTTTTCTCGGGATGATGGCCATACTCGGTTTGCGAAAGATTGGTCGAAAGTATACCGTACTTTTCCGGCACACTTTCGTGCGAAGAATAGCAAACCAGGTGTAAAACATTAAACCATTGTGCCTAAAAGCCTTTGGAAAAGTAGTACCACTCAAGGAAGAAAACAGACAACAAAGCCCCATACGCGCGCTACGTTTCTATCTAAACAGAACGGCGATTCCTAACCTTACCTGTAACAGTAAACCCGTTCGCCCAACGCCTCAATTGATATTGATAAAGACAAAGACGAAGTGCTACCCACAGAACTCACACCATTCAAGATAAGAAAGTGGATCTGCGCAGTAATTAAAAGAGCGTACGAAAATGGCCCAAACCATATCGATATTCCACCGGAAATCAGAGCTCATGAACTCCATTTTTGGCAGCTTCATGGGCCTACGGCTGCGGAACGCCACTTGACGAAGTGATTTCCGCGTGCTCTTGGAGTCACAAAAACACTTTCATTCGGCACTACCTGCGTGACACCAGTGGGTTAAAAATCCTTGTGAAGGAGCATGTGGTAGCAGGAAGGAAGTTGTGAGGTCCTCACTCTTTCTGGCGAGTACAATTGATGTGCACAAGGATTTAAAAATGGTAGAGTTTACATTCTGCTGAGAACCACTGTAGAAAAATCATCATAGAGTGAATGGGAACCATTCACCCTGTGAAATCATTCTGACGGAGGTAGAATGGTTAAGAAGGATGATACCAGACTGGAGAGGATAAAGACGGCCCTACGGTTCTAGGTGGGTAACATTTTAAATCATTCAAAAAAAAAATCGATTTGGTTTTGATGGGTAGGTTTTTTACCTCTAAGAAACGACTCCTGGGTTCAATGGGTGAGAACCCACCGCCTGAATGACGAATTCGGCAATATTATTGAAGGTAAGTATTTGCAGGTAGTAAGAAACAAACAGGTAAAATTAGTTTTTACTAGCCTAAAATACTTACCTTCAATAAGAACCCACCCGCCTCCCCACGGTCACTGAACTGGAGTGTTCACCACCACATTGTCTCTCGTTTCATTGTCCGCCGCCATGTTGGATTCCGTGTTGGCTGGCTGTTGCGCAAGGAAAACTTCTGACAAACTCAAATCCGGGTTCACATTTAATTGTCCGTCACTAGTGGGTCCCGTCAATGGTGATTTCCTCGTTCTTTGTGCTGCTGTTTCATCGGATTTCTTCCATGTGTGAAGAATTGCCGCCACAGTGGAAGCATGATGAAGTTCGCACAAATTCCACACTTTTGTTGTGAAGTCACAATGTCTACATCGTCGGCAGAGTGGATGAAAATCCTTGGAAAGCTTTGTGTGCTTGCACGAATCAAATTTCGATGTCTTCAGAAACGCCCGCATCTTTGCTTCTGCGTCTTTCACCGACACAATTGGGATGTAATAGTCCAAAACTAATAACGATATGACAAAAATACCCAAACAAAAAACGTGCACGACCATCCAAAATGTCGTGCTCAAGAAGTGACGCACATACAGGGGAGGGGGCGCTGTAGTAAGATGAGGAAGAGCGCCCCTAGCGGAAGGAGGAGAAAGTTTCTGGAGAAACCAAAAAATGGGATTTTTAGTTATGCTTGAGCAGCAAAAGCGTAAAATAGTGATTTTAGCAATATTATTGAAGGCAAGTATTTTCGGCTAGTAAAAACTAATTTTACCTGTTAAAATTTTCATTTTTGCTAAATAATTCAAAGACAATTTAAGCTACTCATTACTCAAAGCTATTTCTTATTAGCACCACTGGATAGCTCTCGAAAAAACTATTCGAATGGTGTATTCAAACTTCAAAATAGGTCAAAATTTGGCCGAGTTATGGATTTGGATGTGAATATAATACTAAGATGCAGGTTTAATGGTACAAATTCGAAAAAAAATACCGCCTTATATTCGGGCCAGTATGGTACTTAAAATTGCAGAAGGTGTGTTCCCACTCTTTCCTTGCTTCCTACGTTTTGTTGAATCATTCTCTATTTTCCCACTTTTTTCATGTTGTGGACTTTGGTAATATTATGTAATATAGTTAAAAGTGCAATACCAGGTGATAAAAAGTGGGGATACAGCATCGTTAATTTTCGTCACATCACCAATCTCTTCCTCAAGAAAAGAGTGGGTAAAATCGTACTCTAGAAATTACTGACGCTGACTTTTAAACACTTGAGTTTTGTCGCAAGGCATGACCCAGATTCGAACTATCAACTAAGGCTGTACCGAGCACATTTTTTCTGCAGAGCTGATCCCGAGCCGAGCGCTCAAAAAATGCATGGTACATGGTCCATACCGAGCCGATCAGTGATGCCGAGCAGAACCAAGCACCTTTATTAATCACAGGGTGCTGCCGGGAGTACCACTTTTTTCACATTTTCTCACATTCCAACTCTTTATTTTTTTCACATGTTTCACATACCCGCTTTTCATTTTTTTCACATACCCGCTTTTCATTTTTTCACATAACTATTGTAATTTCTTTGTAAATTTCACTCAAGTGAGCGAAAGAGAATTCAAAGCAATTCCGGTAATAAACCAATCAATTGTTTTTGGTTGGTTAAAGAAAACTATAACGAGACATGCCTACGTATTTCAGGCCCAAAATGAGACGTATAACTTGATTGTATAGTGCGTTTTGCTTACTTTTCACACAACACTCATGTTTTTTTTTACATCTTCCTCTTTTATTTTCCCACTGCCAAATTTTCACATTTTTCACATCAGTAGCATCTCTGTAATCAACACTCGCTACATGCCAAGCAGGCTTCTAAATAGAACAATTTTTTCACTAAAACAGCCTGGCATAGCGGCAACCATAGGTTACTATGAACTTCTCACACTGTTATTGATGACGCATTGATATATCTGGTATAGCCAATTAAGCCTGCATTAACAACCATTATCATAACAAAACAAGTAATTTTATTATGAGGTAGTTACTTTTAACTTTTTAAGCTAATAAAAGTTTTAAAAATTGACCATTCAAAATAATTAAATTAGCCCTGTTGACACTTAAAATCTTAGGTTTGTCTTGATGAAAATTAAGTTTAACTTTTTTTCAGGTTTCAGAGATGAGCGTAATGGTGTAACAATACTTCCAGTGGTATTAAACCAGCAACCATGTGCACGTTATGCCTAAAAAAGAGACTTTCGCTATAATGCACTGCTGCGGTTACCAAGCGTAGCTGCGTGATGTGAAAGCGAGTGTTCAAAAAAGCATAAAAAAGTAGTTTATCTCCACGAATTACCTGCAAATTTAGTTAATATATTGACTTCGTTCAGCAGGAACCATTGCATAGATTATAATCATCGACTGAAATCCGGCAAAATGAAGCGCGAGTTCAAGTTCCAGTGGGCACACGATCGCGCACCAAGAATACACGCGAGCCGCGCTGCTTGGCTCGGTTAAATGGACGTAATTGCTCGGTATACCGAGATTGCCGATCATGCTCTGCTCGGCGAGAACGGCTCGGCAGCTCGGTATCGGTACATCCTTACTATCAACCCAATACATCCCCAGATCACTGACATAAGCCAGCCTTGTCGATATGCCCACTCTTTAACTAATCCAGTGGAGGAGTTGGCCTATATTAGTAAAGGCGTGTTTTGAGGTATTTATAACAACATGGTGGTAATTTTTGTTTTCACAGGTCATAAATGCTGCCAGAATTTTAGCTGCGAGACCCCGTTCAAAGGTAGCTCAAGAAAACATGGATGTCTTCAAAGAAGCCTGGGAGAACCATGTGCGTGTCCTCACTGAAGCCGTGGACGACATTACCACCATTGATGACTTCCTTGCAGTGTCTGGTACGAACGCTATTAATTACAGCAAGAAATTAGTTAGGTTCTTGTACATGTGTGTGATAAAAAAAAATTTATTTAGTGAGGCCCTTTTGTTTGTTAGTGAATTGATTTCATTGATTCTTGGCATATTCTCATTGGGTAGGCATAAGTGCAGTGTCACATTTGGTAACAGGAAACAGAAATGTTAATACTTTCTGATAAAATAATGCAGTGAAAACCGGCAATCGGTGTGTGGATTTACGACATGTTACGGCATGTTAACGACATTGTTGAAAAAACTTCAATTGTTCCTTGTTCTCTGGTGGAATTTGATCCCGCATTAGCTGTGCTTGATCGCATTGTCAGGATTCCCGCTACTACTTACAAAGCTTGCGGTGCGTGACTGGAAGTTTTTCTTCTTCCTCCAGCCTGGTGGTGGTCTGCCGTTTGACAGCAGTGATGCAAGGAATATGTGTCCGTGTGTTTTCAGCTATCTGCGAAAACGTATAAATAACACTTTGCATGGGTGTCTATAAATTAGTGCCCTATTTTTCAAACGTCTATAACAGATGAACAAAAATGGTAGGCTTGAGTAAGGTGCCCAACTCTTTGCGCAATCCTATACCGCATGCGGCTAGTATCGCTCACACAGCCTCCCAAACTTGTCCTTAATGCAACAGTAATTCACCAAGCATTGGGACCTTCCTAGAATAGATCAATTTTTTGGTTGTTGTGGTGTGCAAGGGACCGTGGGACGTGCTGAACACTGCCTGCGTACAGGATTTGGGAACCTCTAAATGTTTTTCAATACTTAGCGCAAAATTGAAAATCGGCTAGGTATTCTGTGTACAACAACTGGAATCATGAACTGGGTAGAGTATTATAGTGTTAATTTTTTTTATTAAAATTGAATCGTGTTCTTTCCGATGGACGAAACTGCTTTACAGTTCGTTCATTGTTAATTTTTTATTGACGTTTGAGGGCACTTATTTGTGGATGCCGTGTTTTACTACAAAATAAAGAATGTAGATAATTAAATAAGTAATTAAAAAAAAAGTGCAAATTACAACAGAATTAATCTACATTCTTTTTTTCGTAACTTTAATACTTACGAAGAAAATTATTAAAATCTTAACTGTATTTGTTTTTTTTTCCCCAGAGAGCCATATCTTAGAAGACGTAAACAAGTGCGTGTTGGCTCTGCAGGAGGGAGACGCTGATACCCTAGATCGGACAGCTGGAGCAATACGTGGCCGCTCTGCCCGTGTCAGCAACGTTGTCACGGCCGAGATGGACAACTATGAGCCAGGAATTTATACTGAAAGAGTGATGGAAGCAGTGGCTGTGCTCCGTGAACAAGGTAAAAGTTATAAGATTTCTGTATTCATTTACCGTATATTGATACTTAAATTTTAAGGAGGCCTTCAGTCACTTTATTAGCTAGACGAAACTTTTACGCATAAAAAGATTTCAGGTTTTCTACGGAAAATAACAATTGTCGTGGGCAGTAACCCAGCCACATCCGCTCTCTTAGCACTCCCACCAACTTCATCCTGCCTGTATGCCTAATCAGAGCTACTAGACCATTTCTAGTCTAATTCCCTTGTGGACTTGTGAATTAAAGTCCTTCACTTCACTTTTGGACTTATTCATTATATCAGGCCCAGGTTGGACCTTGCAATAGCCATTAGCTACAAGGAAATAAATTTCATCAAGAAACCATACTTGTGCTTTTTTGCAACCTTCGCCACCTCTTTCCCCCACCCCCCACAAAAAACAAATTAAATGTCATTAGGTAGGAATTGATTCCTCCCTTAGCCGTCTTTAAGGGAAGAATTGATTCTTCCTTAGCCTCCTGTCCGCCCTGTTCATTTAGTCGTGCTGAATTTGGTGATGTTAGTGGGGCGAATGGTTGGTGTTTTTTTTTCCTTTGCTATGCCAGCAATTTACTGCTTTTCTGTTTTATAACTTTAAAGTGGGGAGGGGTTAAAAAAATTTTGGGTGTTTTCATAGCCTGTGGGCATGATGTACACTTTTGGATAATTTTTTTATATATTTGTTATCACTAACATGCGTAATGGCGATAATGGGATAATGCAAAAGACTCCTTTTAATTTTTTTCATTCCAGTTATGCCAAACTTTGCGCAGAAGGTTGAGGTAGCTGTTGACGCCCTAAGTACTAATCCCCCTAAGGAAGTGGACGAAAACGAATTTATTGACGCATCACGTTTGGTGTATGACGGTGTCCGTGAAATTAGAAGAGCAGTTCTGATGAATAGGGTAAGTACCTGAAAGGGGGCGGGTATGGGGTGTCAAATTATTTTGGAAAGTCGTCTGTTTTAGCTTAAGTTTAGGCTGTTTACCGGAATTTTATTTATATCCCGAAACCCTACAGCAATAAGAAAGCAAGGTGGGGCAGCCTAATGCTGAGAGGCAGAATCCTTAAGTTGTTGCAATGCCCTCAATACGTTTGTGGGCCTGGAGTCTCAGCAGTCTCACATGTTGCGAAGTCCTGCTTTCATACCAGGCACTGAGCAGAAGCCGCTTCTGTACAACTTATTTCCTACGCTATGGCTTACGTTCTCAGACTCTCCCAAGCAATCTCTTGCCCAACTCTTGAAGCAAAGATCGAACGCCTAAAAGTGGCCCGTTTTCAACAGCACTGCTAAGTCCAGAGTGAGTATGCCACCATCGTGACAAGGCTCCTGCGTGGATTGTGGCTTCTGCGTGGAAGGAATTGGGCTCTTTTGATGGCCCCATGATTGACATTAACCAGCTTCTTCACAGTGGCCTTGTGAAAGTCAGTGCAGCTCGAAGCTTTCTACAACCTTACTGCCTGTGACGTTCCAGCTGTAAAGGCGAAAGAGATGAAATGAAAAATCTTATTAGCTTTTTTGCAACGCTCTGAATGCATCTTGTTCTGGTGCCCATCATCACTTAAGTCAGTTGCCAACTCCAACTCAAATTAAACTCTTATTTGAAAATGTGACATACCACATACACATACCAGAGACGTGCAACAAAGAGGGTCTTTGGTTTATCCAATCTGCCGTACAGTGAACGTTTACGACGACTCAGACTTCCCACACTGGCTTATCGACGTTCTCGCGGAGATCTTATCTTTGCTTATAAGACTATTAACTCTAATAACCCACTTGAGTAATCTTGGCTTGTTGTCACTGATGATCTTGGAACTAGAAACCACGGAGCTAAGGTCGTGAAACAACGCTGCCGGACATCATTACGACAAGAGTCATTTGCTTTCAGAGTGTGCAACGTGTGGAATAAGCTACCGGCGGAAGTTGTGAAAGCCCCTTTCGTGCTCACCTTCAAAAAACGTCTTGATATTGTGTTACCCTCCTTTGTACCACCCTACGAGTACAAAAATTGGTAGTAGGGGATACTCGACGCCATAAGCCAGCAGGCCTTCTGTCGAATTTTCATTCAAATTCAAATACATGGAAATTGTGGTCTTTGCCATTTACGCTAATTAAAATTAAAAAGTGTAGAAAGGTGGTACGTCCTTCTTGCTGGCCTCTCCACAGAACAGTTCTTGGATTTTACCAAAAAACTATTTCCTGATAGCCTGATGTTTTATATGGTACCGCACAATTCTCCTTTTACTGAAAAATCCTCTTAAGATATGTTCCGGAGAACTTTGCCTGACAGACTGATATCAGTCAGTAGCCAGAAAGCGTTCACAAGAGGTAGGCAGTTACTTCCTTAAGCGGTTCATGGACATCCAACCAGTGGAACCAAACCACACACAACTAAAAAATAAGCTGGTAGAAATAAAATTGAAAATTAGTCGGCAAACAGCTGAGGAAACTTTCGATCCATTACGTAACCCTTTTAGGCCTATGTCGTCGTTGCAATTCTGCTGCAAAAAAAGCCTACACGATGATGTATCGTTCGCCCAGTTCAGCTGAGTTCTACGCTTTGCACTGTACATCGGAAGCGTAACTCCGATTGAATTAGGTATTTTGGAACGTATATTTTCGCAAAAAATTATGTCATCAATTCCAACACCACTGCCTGTATTCCTCCAATGAAATGTACTGTTTCGACGGCCGTTTTTTAAATGCTTCGGCCTCGCAAGCACTGTTTGGCTCGTTCGCGGCACATGACTTCTCGGCCGTTCGCGAGTGACATTACGCGAAGCGAGTCAAGGTCGCAGCCATTGGTGCTAGCAGGAGCGCGTTGCATTGCGGGCAGCCGGTCATTATGGTGTCCGGCAACGATTTGGTAGTGAGCTGTAATCGATTGTGAATCTTGAAGACATAAAGCAACTTTAAACTATTGTTACGGTAATAAAACATAAAATAATGTTTTCGGAAGTAATAACACGCGTTGTGATAGATTTATTTATTTAAAATCAATTGTTGGTTTCCAAAAGGAATGTAACAATAGTAAATATAATACTTTGTAACGAAAAATTTTTACACAAGCAACAAAAACAAGCCGAAACGAGGCAAATATCAAAAAGACAGCACCAAAACAATATATCCAGAAAACATCCAATAAATGCAACATAAATGCAAAATAGAACAAGCTGGGAAGTGTCATCAGTAATATAGCAATCAAGTGATTTTTGAAAGACCAAACTTGGTTATGTGTTACAACAGTTTCCGGAAGCGAGTTCCATAACCCGATATATCTATTAGTAAAAGCATTTTTAACAGCATTGAGATGAGTGCTTGTAGGAAGAACACCTTGTATTGTAAATGAACAGTGGCTTTCGAAAAAATCATCTGAAAAAGCAGGTAACATCATGATTAGTCAAATATCATGTGGGTGTTATCATTCTGAGTACTGCAAGTTGAAACTTTCGTTAGTGCTGTTTACGTAGTCGAACTTCATGATTTTTTTAAATAATGAAAACTTAAGACGATGGTCCCAATTATATTTCTGGTCAATAATTTACAATATAACTATTATGTGTGCGAATTTTTATACCTCTAGACCGCATAGTTTTTTTTATTACAATTAATTTTCGTGAGGCATGCAACTTGTTCATGGCAGCCATGTTCGGCCATGGGCTTTCTTACTCGAGAATTTAAAAAATGGCATAGGCCTAAAAGGGATAAATTTGAAGAAAAGATTCCGAAGACAAAAACAAGAAATATGTGCAATTGTTTTCGCACGCATGAGGAAATGCAGATTCAAACGTGTCGAACTATGTTTACCTCTGCAGAAAGTAATGGGAATTCTCTCACTGTATTTCATTCATATGCCTTTAACTGGAGAAGTTAAAAAGTACTTACTGTACAACATGTTATTTGTACTCAATGAAGAGATTATGGTGTTTACTAAGGCTATACTAGACACTTTAACATTTATATGGTAATTTGTTTATTGCAGTAATAGGCCTTTTTTACATCTTGAAAACAAGTAAACGACGGCGATTGCAGTGGCGAATTTCGGACATCATTAGATTAAAAATTGACACTCGACAATTCGTCTCATGTAAAAAAAATGCTTCTGAGGAAGGGGACAGGTGATTTCCCCGAATTCAAGTGTTTTTTTTTAATCTCTTTTAAGTACAGCATTTTTTTTACGTACAGCATTTTTTTTTTACAATAAAAAGAGAATTAGAGGTTTACCAATTTTAGTTCCACTTCTTGTAACTAGAGGCATTGTTAGCAAAGTGTAATAACTGATTTAACTTCTATGCCAATATTTTTATTATTTTCCCTGAAAAGTCAAATAATACAACACTCGAAAAAAATGCACGACTTACTTAACAGTGGTTAACACACTGCCAACAACAGCATCTAGTGGGAAGAAATGGTACTTCAATTGGTAAATATCGAATTCTTTCTTTTTGTTGTATTAAATGCTGTACGCAATGGGGTTTAATTGTACTTTTTGGTATTTATGCGACTTGTAGTCGTATTATTATTTTAATAAACAAGCATAAATCACTTAACCGTTAATAATTTTTTGCTAATCCGATCCCAAACTGATAAGCTTTAAATCGTACCAAGCAAATGAAGCAGTCAAATCCACAAAGTGCCGTACTGGCCCGATTGTAAGGCGGCTCGAGTATTAGGCGAATTGACGTTTTGGGCTCAAAAACTCAACAAAAATAAACGGGCAGATTTATGAGGCGGACGACTTTCACCGAAGATTCTTCCAGTGCCTCTATTACCAGTATACAGTATAACCTCGTTAATAAGAACTCGGATAACAAGACTTCCTGCTTAATAAGAAGTTTATTCAAGATTTTGGTTGGTCAGCTACTCAGTCAGCACTAAATATATACAGCTATAAAGAACTCTGTTAATACGAAAGTACAGATAAGACGAACAAATATTTACAATTGTAGCTTATTTTTACGAATTTGCTGTTCGTAACGGTTTCTTTTTCCTCCCCCTTGAATGTTGTTTCGTTTCACGCAAAACATCAATCGCTAGTTGACTCCATTGTGGAAAGTGATAAGAGTTTTATCCATTTGCGCAAACGCGAAGGTCTAGGACGAATGAAAAGAAAGTACTGTATACTGGTTGGCAACATTTTTTTTAAGTTGCAGTCCAATTTCTCTCGTCCATTTAATAAGAACTATGGTTAATAAGAACATTTTATCAGTCCCCTTAAAGTTCGTATTAAAGAGGTTTTACTGTAGTTGATATTATACAATAGCTCAGCCAATGCCGATTCAGAATCACAATTTTCATCATTGTAGGGTGGTTTTTTTTTTAAATTGTGGACTCTAACAATTTTTAGGTCCAATTTTGGTTATCTTTTAGTTTTTGATCTCCTGACTTCTCAGTATCACCAATGGATAGCTCTCAAAAAAAAAAAAACGATTCAAGTGATGCATTCAAACTTCAAAATCCGTCAAAATTTGGGCAGGGTTATGGATTTTGACGCGAATATAAGACGATGCAGTTTTCATGGAACGCATTAGAAAAAAAAAATACCTCTTGTATTCGGGCTGGTACGGTAGATTACCATATACATTTTCAGTAATTCTGCTATAATTGTGTTCCATTTCGTGGTTTAAACACAAAAGTTCTTGGCAAATTTCTGTTGCAGTTTGAGGTACACAGTTTGAGGGATGCTTTCAAAATAAAAAATATTTTTACTTCAGAACGCTGGCAATAAGTCAAGTTACAAGTCAGCATATTGATCAAATAGTTTTTGAAGCAAAATAACCGAGCCGAACAAACTGCCATAAAATAGGCCGAAATATGTTCGTCCTGTTGGGTTCCGTACAGCCTTTCTGGACAGAGCTCCACATTTCTGTTTAATTTTAATGCAGCTTGTAGATATATGAATTTATAGTTGAGAAGTGTTGAGGTGGGGCTAACCCAATCCATTGTCGTTCATTGCAGCTAGCCACGCTCAGAAAGATACTTGGAGTAGAACCTCAATTATCGGAACTAATTGTAATGTTTGCTTTTTAAGTTGTATTTTACGTTGTGGGACGAGGTTTAATGCCCACAAACATAAAATTAGTAGCACTTGTTGCTGGAGAAAAGGGTTTGCTGACACTTTTCAAGATTTAAAGAGGGTATTGTCAAAACGCCACATCGTTTTCACCGTATGACATTCATTGAACACAAGCTTGTCGTAGAATTCCAATCATTGATTTTCGCAATTGAAAAAAATTCTTATGAATATCGACACAAACAGATTGTTTATCCAGTTTAAATTAGTATTCTTTGCTAGGACTTGTCTTGGATGGCCATCACGATTCTGAATAGGCTTCATTCGCCATGTAGCCAGTATGCATTAAAATTTGCTCGCCAAGGTCTGTACTCTTATGTCGAGAAAAACTGATCTTTTTGGTAATATTTCAGGTTTAAACTTAAATTAGCACAAAAGGTTTTTCAACAACACTGAAAAGTTACTTGATTAGCCCTTCTGAAGACAACGGCCGCATACCGTTTGTTTGCAGCTTCCACGATTCCAGAGATATGATGATTTCAGCTTCAGGGTTTGTGATTCTGGTTACCATTACAGCAAGTATTGCTCAAAACGTAGCCTTCAGTTGCAGAATTTCCCTCTCCATTTCGTGAGTGGCATCTGACTTTGGTGAAGGTTGTTCTTGGGAGTGCTGAAGAAGATTTGCGTTCCTCTCCCTTCCAGAAAGCTTATGTGTTTATGATCGCAACCCGCTTCCTGCGATCAGCGAGGATTGTGTTTCGGTAAAACACAACGTTGTTCATGGGTCAGGAATTGGAGGAAGATTTCAAGTCGAATTGCTTCCTGGGACGGAATGTGGTCTATGTCTCGTGTCTGAAAACAAAAATTTCAAGATTTTTTTGATAAGAATCTGTTCATTTAGGAAACACAAAATTAATTTTTTTCCACTATAGCCGCGTCAATTTGTGCTGCGAGTCGGAACAAAATTCTGCAAATTTTGGCCAGTTCTGTGGCGTATAGTATAAACAAACGGAACGGCTGTGTTGCACTACGTTAGCTTGATTCCAATTTCAAAGTTAAAAGGCCTTGCCTTCATGATGTATATCCTCTGAAACTTCAAGTACAGCATTGTTAAAAGGACATTCCTTCTCTTATCGATAAGGGTAACAGGTACATGAACGCATTTGTAACATTTACATAAGTTTGAACTAATGTTGCAAGTCGTACTGGAAAGCCAATATGGAGGCAGGCACCTTTTAACCATAACCAACACGAGAAAGATTTCAGTAATACTTCTGGGTAATCTTTCTATTGATCAATTCATATTTTAAGAGCTTGGGGTGGGGTTTGACAAAAGAAATTCCCACTCCTGCTATTTTCTGCAAATTTTCTGAAGTTTTGTGACCTCAACAATACATTCTTTGGAGTCTGCAGATGCCCACTAACTCACTACTCCGAGACCTTTTTAGTAAGAGTTCTTTTTAAAAGCATTTGTGAATCTGCGAAAGGGCGCAATCGTTGAAATTACTTGTCTCTATTCACTTTATCAAACCTTTTAATAATTGTGGTTCAAATAATTGAGGTTCTGTCTTAGTTGATTTTGATTGTGGGTATTGTTTTCTGTGTCTTTGATGTTATATACATGTTTCCACAGTCAGACGAAGAGTTGGATCCCGAAGAAGTATTACTTGATGAGCACAACACTGTAGAAACCAGAAGCAAATGTAAGAAGGGTTGCCAGTCATAACCTCCGACACCCGCTTTTCTTCTCAACATACTGATAGTCTTTTTTTGCAATCATCATTTGTGCAGACACCTTGTCAGCAAATTTACCAGAAACACGCAAACCATTTTGAAAGTTCTTTCGGTTGGAGTTTGAGATGCGATGTTGCTACCTGTTGTCTGTTTTGTTCAAGTTTACTCAAAATTCCTATTTTAAGACCCTATAAAATTTGTTAAATCAAAATTATGCTCTAACTAAAGTATGTCCTCACATATTTGTACATCACTCTTCTGGTAAATCTGCTATCTCGCGTTCACCCGATGGTCCCAAACCAATGCCTTTGTAAGTCTTGTTTAATTAACACTGTGCTGCTCGTTTGTACTTTTCTGAAATTGCAGACCGCCGAAGAATTGGATTCTGAAACAGAAATCGAATACGAAGATAACACGTACGAAACTCGCAGCAAATGTAAGCGCTGCCGCTCAGCTCATAACTCCCAATTTTATCTTCTCGTCTGGTGGCTTGGTGTTGCTTCATTCAACCTTCGGCAATTTTTTCCCATATTTCATTCTTTCAAAGTTATTGTCGTCACTCCTATAATTTGGTTTGAAATCACTTATTTTTTTCCTGTGTGGTTTGAATTCATTTTGGGTTGTAGCCTTTAGTTGTGCGTGTCACCTTCACGAGTTGCATGCCGTAGCTTCCAAACTTAACGTTTAGTGCTGTGGTGATGGGATCAATAGTGTAGATAGGACTATTTAGGGTGCATTATGGTGCTTTCTCGTAGATGCAGACACATCTAGGGCTTGGTGTACCTTGGCTGTAGCCATTCCAAAATTACTATGCTTAAGTGTTTGTTTAATTACCCTCATAATTTTCTACTACTTCCTATCTTGGAACACCTGAATAATCCAACTTTTACATCATTATGGATTCAAAACTTATTTTATGTGGCTGTATATAGTGATGTCAGCTGGAAGGTTGAAAGGCAGAGTTGTACGTATGTAAAGTTTGTGCTATCTCGCCGCACATGGTAACCTAGAGGAAAGCATCTTGAACCCTTTACTTCCCCCTTTATCCAGAAGGACTCCGAGTTCGTCCCCCCCCCCCTCCCCCCTTCCTTTCCTCACCTCCAATGCTTTGCTTTGAAAGGGGGTCTGTTTTGGAGGTAGTCATTTTAAAATGAGTTACATGGAGAAACCAAGTCAAGCCAAAGAGATTATTATACATACTTTGTAATCAAGAATAATTCGTATTTTTATTGATTGTATTATTGCTAACACAAGTTCAAACCGTTGGTATTTTAGTCTGCTTGTTACATTCACTAAAGAAAGTACAGTAATGTAAATATTGGGATCATTGTGGTTTCTTCAATTTAATACTACAGTTGTTAATTTTAGATGTTGAAACGTCTGAAATGTGACCTAATGTGGCCAAACTTCACAAATGTCACTCCACCAGTGGTCGCCACTTTACTGATGGATGTGATAAGCACTTTCAATATGCTAGTTTTCCTTCACTATATAATCAGTACACATTACACAATGTATAGCGTTTATTTTGCAGCACAATACTGCAAACCACTAGTCTTCAACTAATACAGTTCTGGAGACATCAGTTACGCGTTTTGGCCCCTGTTGGCATTCACCGTTCGGTAAATAGGGTTAAAATCAAGTCGCCAACTGTTGGTTTTCGTTCGCCAAGTGCGAGTGGTGACTGATATTCGAAGAATTGACATTAGCGCTAAGATTGAATGTGTCTACCATGACAGGTTGTCTTCAACTGTCGAATGAAAAAAAAGTGAACGTGCGTCCTAGCAAACACCGTTGCATACTGGTCTGGTCAACGTGATTCATCCCCGCTAGGGATGTGTTTAGTAGGTTTACCGGTTACTGAACTTCCTACAAAACTGAAGTACGACATGACAAGGGTAGAATCACAGTTATTTGTGATGTCCCAGGATTCATTTTTTTTTTACAGAACTACATTTTTACGCTTGATATTTTATTTTATTTTTTATAGTATTAAATATCTATTTGTGGGGCAAGGCAGACTGATGGTCAGCCTTACTGTCTCGTGTGTAAAAGGTCCTTGGTGCGAACCCTACCTTGGCCATTCTTGGGATTTTCGGAACGAGAATGCCCTGTGATTCCTCGTGCTCTTGTCGATTATGGCATATAAAAAATCCTTGGAATTATCGATTGGCGTTAACCTAGTAGAATTGTCCCTCTTGATTTCTGCTGCCGCGGCTTTGGCCGAGAGTACGACAGACCTCCAAAGCATAAAATATTTTGCATAAATATAACTCCAATTGTTCCCAGCACCTTTTTTTCCAGTAGCTTTTTTTTTCAGTCACTTTGCTGAGATGATGTCCTTCAATTCTGTTTCCAGTGTACCGCTTGAATAATTTTCCTGTGCTATGTCTGTTGAACAATTTAAAGGTTTCAGCCAAGGAACCACATGTGCCAAGGTAGTAAGCCCCAAACAACAACAGCGCTGTGGTTAACTCACGCTGCCAAATTTGGTGAACCGTTTTACCGGTAGTTGCTCTACTATACTCTCAAGTATCCTTTCGTAGCCATGGCAAGTAGCACAAGTTTGCATATTCAACACGGCCAAATAATTCCCTTGTAAAGGAGACTGAAACTGAGAGTCAGTATCGAGTTTGGGTAATGCGTAAAGGTAATGGGTAATGCCAACAGCAGCAGTTGCATACTGTTTCGAGACTCTTGGAATTCTTATTGACCCAAAATTAGAAGTCTTTTCTGTTCTCCATTGATTATCTTGGATTATTAAAACCAATGCGTGGAACGTGACATACAGGGTGGTCCACACTAAGCCCAACTTTTCTAGTTTGCACCCCTCAGAACCAGGAGAGGACTAACTAGAAAAGTTGGACTTGAAAATGTTTGGGTCGTCAGTTTTTTGTGGACCACCATGTGAAACGGGGTGAAGTCTCAGTCGGTGCTTTGCAGCTTCAAGTGTACAAACGTCGTCCTGAAGAATAGTACAGTTCAAAATGATAGAGATAGCTTTGTATAGCTTAAACATCATCCACAAATTTAGGGTCGCTGGATGAAATCTGTGATTTTGTTAAAATGCTTGAAAGGCAGTTTTAGTGTTTTAGGTGAAACCTTGTACAACTGGACTCCTGCCGTAAAAAAATCACCTGCTGGGTGTCAAATCGTGTGTTTTGCAGACAATGGACTCATTAAATGAAGCAGTGATATCTGGCTACTGCAACACTACTATCTCTGCCATTAACTGGCTTGAGATTGTACAGCAAATAGAGCTTAAATATTTGCTTTAACTGAGCGGTGTTCTAGCCCAATAATTTCACTTAGTCGGGCCTAGTACCTGGCCAGTGATTAGAGTATCGAGTCTTTATTTTTTCACTGGTTTTTGAATTAAAGCTTTCAGTGTCTCGAGTTACTTATTAAGTTACAATGTAGCATTTCCACAATATATTTTGAACGAGCAGACTGCCTTGGCTACATTTTAAATGTCTACACTCGACTTTTCCCCCAAAAGACGAAATTCAAAAAACGCTTTTAACACACAAAGAATCTGATTGGCGAGCTCGTTTAACCTCCGGTTTTGATGTTAATCACCAGCATTATCTAGTTCTGTACTGGATTATACGACAAATTCGAAATGCTCAAAGCTTTTGAGTTTTTGTATATGGGTTGAGTCAAAGCCCGAACCGACTTCGGATTGAGTTGCTAATAGTTTGCACATCCCGTTTTCTACTTATAAGGCATCTGCATTGTTACTGATTATTCAGATGGTCTAGTCTTGGGTGGTCTGTTTCTTTTTTTTTTTCTTTACGGTGGTTTTTGTCCTGCTCTCTTAACTGTCTTTGTTTGTTCCTGGTGTTAATTTACATGCTTTATGGATTTGGTGTCTGCAGTTTTCATTATACTCTCAATATTTTTCCATCCTTCATGCTTGCTGTCATCATCTTTAATATATAACGTACCTAGCACTATTGTAATTTTTGCTATTTTTTTGCTTTGCAGCAAGTGTTCATACAGAGCACGACGAATACCCAGACATCTCCGGCATTAACAACACTCGGGTAAGCACTGCAAGGATTTCAGAAACGACGAGTGATATTAAACGCAATTAGTACGTCAACATAGAGACTGCTGAGATTTATGGGTCAAGATAAATTTATTTATTTGTTAGGACGCCATGCGTTTTATGGCCAAGGAAGATAAGGAGAAGATTGCCCAACAAGTGGACAGTTTCCGCAAGGAGAAGTCCATATTTGACCGTGAGGTGGCTAAGTGGGATGACACTGGGAACGACATCATTGTTCTCGCCAAGCACATGTGCATGATTATGATGGAGATGACGGACTTCACGCGGTAAGTTTGTGATTTTGAACTGCAATTTTTCATCAGGATGCTGGACATTTTTTAAGTTTGTGATACACAGAACCAGGGCCCGAATACCCTCAACGGCGTCCATAACAGTGCCGTGAGCGTTTTCCTTGTTGCCGCGAACTAACTGCAGCACCCGGCTATTTTCTGTAGCCTCAATTTGGCTCACAATCTATTCAGTGAACTTTGCAGTTTTGCACTGAACAGCAAAACGTTCTCGCCTTTTTATTTTATATAATTTTTTTTTGGCTAGAGCTTTGTGCTGAGTGCCGACTTAAAAGACGCCGCATTTAGACACCTGGATTCCATGCGTAAAAAATCTACCATATTTTGGTATCTAGGATACCCGACAAGATTTTATGACAAATCGCTAATATTTTTTGCACACTTCGACTCACACTTTTCATCAGACAAAATTACAATACAGTACGAACATACAATATGAGATTCTGGATATGTGTAAAACTTTGCTAGCCCTGGGCAGAGCTAATGTGCTAGTCTTCCTGTTGTTTTACATAGTACCAGCCACGTTAGACTGTAGTATGCCACCATATTTTCAGCACTTCTCGTGAGGTCATAAGTCTATTACGTCCGTTGCACACTGGCTTCAAGATATTTTTGGACAGGGCAAATCTTCCCCAGAAATGGACTCTTTCTTGTTTTAAACGGGATTTGCTTAGTTCACTGGATTTTAAAGTTTACATTAGATAAAATTAGTTACTCTATCACCAAACTGTAACCTTCAGTGAGTTAACGTCTCAATGAGTGAAACTTACTGTATGACTAGACACAGCCCCACATTTCAGGCAGATGAAATTCGGTGTACAAGGTGTTGAAAGATGGGTTTATTAGTTTTGAGGCTTACACAGCCAACCTAAAGTATGAGAGGTAGGCCCTGACTAAGTTCTTGAGTGTGTCTGGTGTTGGCTGTTGCACGTGCCAATCTGCCCACAATTCCGAGTAAACGCCACGCTAATGCTTTGTGTGTGATGTGTAAATTGCTCAACTTTTTTGCGCTTGCATAGTCCTGACGAGTTCTCGGGTAGGGCAACTCTACCAACAGAACTAACCCCGCGAATTTCTCGTTTTAGATGGGGTCAGTTTAACTCTGGGGTTTTACTCTGGGGCTGTCGACGCGCTATTAAGCCTCCATATCACCCCCCCCCCCCAAAAGATTTAGTAAGGGTTTAAAAGGACTGAAGAGGGAAAAAATTGAAAACCTCTGGCAACTAAAAAGATAAATCATTAGGATTCAAGTGATTATTATCCTTTAAATTTTCAAAATAGGTTTAGCCCCCCAGCCTGTTTTCAAAAGTCGTCTTCTGTTTTTTTTTTTTCCCGTGTGCTTTCTCAGTTGCTGGTTTTTTTTTATTTTTTATTTAGTGGACGTGGTCCTTTGAAAACTACTATGGATGTGATTAATGCAGCGAAGAAAATCTCGGAAGCTGGCACGAAGCTCGATAAGTTAGCCCGCCAGATTGCTGATCAGGTAGAAATTTTGATTCCCAAAATACCTTGCAAGGTGCTTGCCAGCGATCGCCTATTAATAATTTCTTCGAAGTGTGCTGACTTGGTGTTTGCCTATTAACTTGGATGGCTATACTATTGCATGGGATTGCCGCTTTCTAAGACAGGTTGTGGTACAACTTTTTTCTGTGACTCTTCTTGCACGAACTTGGATCTCAAATTGTCTCCTTATCTTTAAAGGTGCCACATTTTAATGGTCTTTCTTCCTTGAAAGTTTCTGATTATTGCTGTGTCTTTACTCTATGAACTTGTGTACAGGACCTCTTTATAGCAATCAGCCTTGTTGTGATTGAAGGAACACTCAATTCTGGATGTTAAAATAGCATCTCTGGAGTAGAGATGCGCCAAATGTTTTGAAATGTTTCAGTATTCAGCTGAATAAGTGGGTGTAAGCATTGAAGCCTTTTGGCCTCTGTGGGTTTTTTAAGTATACGTATCAAAAAATCCTAAGATCCGAAAGTTAGTTAAATTTTTTTTAATCACTTGACACACACACACACACACAAATTGTTTCCGATTGTAGTAAACACCCGTAATGAGTGGTTTAACCAAAACTTTCCTAGTTTACGTTTCCATTAATGTTTATCCTCTCGATAATCTTAATAATATAAGCTCACGACAAGGCAAGGCTCGGTCATTCTTCTACCTTTAAGAGCCTGAAATATATAACTAAGGCCGTACTGAACTGATCACGCCAAAACGATCTGCATTTTGATTTCTCTGTCGACAGATTTCTAGGTGTTAATGTTAGTTATGAAAAAAGTGTGGGGAAGTCAGTTTATCAGGAATGAGAACTTTCGACTATAGGGGGTGGATTCCTACTAAAAGTTAAAGGCAAAATTTATTCCGGTTTACATTGCAAATTCTTTGTGCAGCAGTTTCCGACTTTTTTCTCAAAGTGCGTCCCTGATTTCTTTATATTTAGGCATCCTTTAAATCGTGTACCTTATCAAAAATCAGAAATTTAATGATCAAAACCTGGAACACTACTTTTTGTGTGTTTGATTAGTTTGGTGTCTTGTGATTTTAATGCTCAGTTGATTTAGCAGAAAATTAAAGTGATCAGCATTGCCTTAGGTATACATTTACAATTCAAAGAAGGAACAATTTAAATTGCTATATCACAATAGTTACTTTTGTTGGTCAGTTCGACAAAAAAGTCCCATGTGTACCTTCCTAAATCGTGTGATTCGATCCGGCATTCAGCTGGTTTACGGACGATCACGTTGACCACTGGAATACGCTTGCCCGCTATGCTAGGAATCTCCATTTCAAAACTCTCTTGCAAATTCATCCAAAAGAGTTGATCGCATTAAGAGTGTACTGTACTTTATCTCTTTCTGTTTGTGATTGATTGTATTCAGATTTAACATAACCAAGCGTGTGTGTGGTGGAATACCAGAGATTCAAAGTGCCACCCTTAAGTAATGCATTCTGCAGTGTGAAAGTTATTAATTTTTCATTCATACTTGTGCCCCAGGTAATCTATTTAAAAAACTCATGCAGTGTTTGAGCTGATTTGCAGTCTCCAGCTCACTTCACTACGCTGTAATAGTTTGGTCTTGTAACCGTAAAGAAGATAAAACTTCGGACGGACGTTTGTGGATTGAATGTTTCTGGTGTGATGCCTGATCTGGGAAGCCATCTTTGATTAGCATTCAGCAAATTTTTCAGATTTGTTCAATTAACTTGGCTAAAGTTTTGCCCGATTTCGACATTTATTTTTCCACTCGTTTTCCCGTTGCGTTAATTTCAAAATAGCACTAATAGAGGCCATCTTATGTCTGCAAGCAGAGCTAGCACTTATTTTGATGCTGCTTGGATGCATTTACCACTGCACAAAACTAGGAAAAGTGAAGTGACCGCTACATTGCAGCACTACGAGAAAAAGAAAGGCACGTGACGTCAGTGCGTTAGATATTCAGCCTGCTTGACCCAAAGGCAACCCCAAAATGAAGCTCCTGAAAATAGCTGTGTAGTCCGTAGATAACGAAGTTGCTTACTGTTATCGTTCACTGCTGGCTGTTGTTGATTGTTAGTTACTTCATTAAATTTCAAGTATGTTATGGAAGGAAAACGTGCCCTTAGACTATTGGCTTGCACTTGAAGGACGGTTATTTTATTTTGTAAAATTCAGTTCAGCGTTTTAGTAAGAAATTTTGACACTCATAGGATACAAGCTGGGTGCTATTCAGGGGTTTAAAGGAGAAAAATGCTCTGGCACTCCCAGACAATTCGAGCCGTCCCTGTGTGTCAAATGGAACCTGAATTAATAGGCGTTCAGTGCCAGTTAATAATTAACTAGGCCTCGGAATAGGAGTTTGCAACTGTTTGCATAAAATTGATTGGAGGCAATTTAACGGATTTGTGTACAAAGAAAGTAAAAGCGTTTGTTAGGTGTGTTACGTTCGTGCCATCCTTTAATCCAAACGAAATCCTAAGTACTATACTAAAAAAAAGTATGCGTTGCTTTTAAGTTAACCTTTGGATCTTTTTTTTTTTTCTTTTGCAAACCTCACCATTGGGTCACAAAAGGGTATGGCATTTGGATCTCTGACATTGATGTCGATTTGTTAACTTTGCACTCCACTTAGACTGCTTTCGAACTACCTTATGTATGTGGTGTGTTATGGAGAGTTTAAATATGTACGCATCCATAGGGCGTACAGGTATCCATGTTGAACCTCTTTGTGTTTCATCTCTTGTTGCAAGGCCGTCTAGAAGTGAAATTTAAGATCGTAGCTTTGCGGCTTCAGGCCAGTTGATTCAACATGGACAGAATCTTACTTTGGCTATGGGTGTGCGAGTAGAATAACTTTTAATTCGAGTTGAGCAGAGTTTGAGTATTTGGTAAACATAGTTTGTTTTCCAATTTCTCTTTAATTTGTTAACGTAATAACGAAGGTGCTGCAAAACTAAACCACTGAACGTCTCGCCGTAAAAATGGTTTTGAGCGATTTGCTTTTAATCTGTATCACTTAGAAAGCTCTCATCGAGACGATGAATTTGGTATGCTTAAATGTCGAAATTTGTCAAAAATTGACAAAGGATTCGAGGATGGATGCGAGCAGAGTTTGAGTATAAGTTGCGTGCTCTGCT
Source organism: Lithobius niger (assembly GCA_023313725.1). NCBI lineage: Eukaryota > Metazoa > Arthropoda > Chilopoda > Lithobiomorpha > Lithobiidae > Lithobius > Lithobius niger. The sequence goes on along the minus strand of JAHWFP010047349.1, from coordinate 2,174 downwards.
TTGCTTGAATTTTTTGAGTGTCGCACGTTCTTATAATTAACCAAAGTGACACTAAGAGGGTTAAGTTTCCAACCTGTGCAATAAATGGTGTGGAGCCGACAGGCGAACGATTTCTTCCACGAGTCGGCCTTGTTTTGAAGAAGCGAGACAACTTCTTGCTTCAGGAAATTTTATACGCTGCTACTTGACAGGAGTTTCGTGGACCAATCACAGCATGAGTGATATTTTTCACACGTATTTATTATCTAAAATTCTATCGGCTAACTTCTTAAAGTATGTTATACACGAAAGAAATGACGACCACTCATTCGACAACTGCCTGCATGGGGTTGCGACTAGTACAAGAGATGGAGCACGGGGTAGTATTGTTGTGGACACTCCGGCGTCTGGCGCTATGGGTCCACCTTTATGCAAATCCTGTGCTTGTAATCAAAGGCGGTGCCTGCTTGGCGCAGATGCCCCTCCTCCCTCCCCCGGTTGGCAAGATTTGACATTTTTTATTCGTAATTTAATATGGAAAGGGAGGGGAAAAGGCACAGTTTTGCTTGTGTAATTTTTTCTTAATTAAAAAAGATCTAAGAAAAAATTGCAGGGATGCCACCGAGTAAAAAACATAAAAATTTAAGCTCTCCAGTAAAAGTGTAAAAAAGCGTGATAATTGACTAAATTGGTAAGAAATGTGAAATTTTGGATTTTTTGATAAAAAATGAATTGCATAGTGCAACTAACGATAAATAAAGATAAAATTCAATTTGAGGACTTCATTTACTTGCATTGACCAATGAGCAGGTTATTTGTTTTGTCGATAGGTAGCCGTGTAACTCGCACTGCGGAAATGTTGCTGTTCTTTTGTACGAGAAGTTACCCAAAATGCAACATGCCCACGCTCCCGTATTCGTCGCGCCACTTAATGCATTTTCATGCTTTGGAAATGGACTTATTTGGACTTATTTTTCTTATACAAAAAAAAAATGTCTTTTTGACGTTAAAAATGTGGAAATATTTAAAATGTGTGTGCGAATATCTGTGAAAAAATGCAAACACGTGAAGTAAAAATGTGAAAAATA